>JAQGCH010003675.1:0-10177 GCA_034699485.1 Nanhermannia elegantula | reverse complement strand
CTTTAACTTTCTATTAAACATATTTTTTGTTTTTCTTACATTATAGAAAACTCATAAACTATGCCTCAAAGGAATGCTTCAGTAATTGACTCATATATAGGGTTTTGTAATCTTAACGTCAATTTAAATAATTTGAAAACTTATTGATTTCTATAAACAAATGCAAATATTTATTTATTATTAAATAAATTATAAATACAAAATGAATAATCGATTTAAAGCAACTATTTATTAGATAAGCCGTAAATAGTTCGCAAAATAGAATCTTTACTCTCAAACCCCTAAAAACTTTAATCTCTAAACATCTTTAAAATAGTTTTGAATTAATGTTAAGATTCAATAATTTATTAAACTTCTAATAAAATAAATGAGATTTTAATATAACTCTCGATTAGTTAGCATTAAATAAACTTTTATAAGGCATTTGCAAACTATATAAGGCAATCCTTTAAGTGATCGACTGTCAAACCCGGGGCTAACGGTATGCCTCTTATGCCTGTTATCTGTTTGTGATGTGCTTCAGATAGCTTAAGATCGTATCACAAAAGTCAAGTCTTAATAAATTGCAATACAAATAAAAATAGGATTAAATTAATTCTTAATATACTACGTATACGACAGATATTCCACACATTAATTCATATAAATAATAAATTAAAATCTTTGAAATCTGTATAAACTTAAACATACATTATATTGAAGGATAAGCTAAAAAATGGTTATACTGTAAAAGACATTTCCATTACATTTTCTTTTTAAGTTAATTGAAAACTAATTATAAATTCATGAAAAATAAGTTTAATTTTGAAAGAATTTTAATTAAAAATATATAATAAAAACTTTGAGGATTTTATAGAGAAAACGCAAAACATACTTAAAGTTATGTAAAGTTAAGATTTTGTCAATTTTATATGCAATTTAAATGCTTTTATGCTTTTTATTAACTTAATATTTAAATCTAATGAATTCTAATCAGTCTTAACATTGAGTAAAATTAAGTTCGACTTTTATTTAAATATGAATCATATGAAAGGTCCAAATGCATTATAACTTATAATAAGAGGGGCTCAGACTCTTAGTAGGCATAATGTTAGGATACTTTAGGTGTCTTTTGCATCGGGTATTGGTTTAGCACTGAAGCACTGGTTTTCAATCTTTTTTATGTGATGGCTCGCTTATAATGAGAGTAACGCAAAATATGTTAAAACTATGTTAAAAATATGTTAAAAATATGTTAAAAATATATTAAAAATATGTTAAATTAAGAAATAGAGAAACAAACCCTTATAGTAATTCTTGAGGTTTTTATCAAAAAATTAACAAATGAGTAATTAGCAAAAGTATCCTAACATTATGCCTACTATGGGTCTGAGCCCCCAATAAAGGCAAAATATATAAAAATAATCAAATAACTTGATCTGACCTCTTTCTATATAGCAATTGTCTGTCTCTAATTTAATGAACATTTATATGTTGGCCATAAAATTCACATTATTATCATTTTTATAAACAATGTGTCATATGCTGTCATATGCATGCCTTTTCTGTCTCTTCCAAAAGTTCCTAAGGATCCAAAGGATCCACTGTATGATTATTAAATAGTAGAGAAGCTCAATAGATGAACACTAAAATCCTGCTTAAAATAATCCATTAATTACGTCACTTTTATTTAAGGTGCGACGATTTGAAGCTGAGTTGTAAAGTGTTTTAATATTATATATATTAAGTGCAGGAAAGTATCTGTAAGTAATATACAATTTATGTTTAATTTAATTGATTTATAGCGCAATTTATCATTACCTAACACTAACTTAAAATCTATTTAACATAATTTTAAGAATAATACCCGAATTATTCAGACCGTTTCGAACGTAAGGCCTAGACTTGCTTTGAATTGAATAAACTTAACAAAACAAGACGTCATTTATGAGTCGACCATAAGTGTGCGAAAGCATTTCCTTTTCCTTTTTTGCAGAGCCATAGGTTTGTTTCACACGTTTTTAATTTAGTTTTCATTTTTTTAATTGTATTTACTTTTGAATTAAGGTTTGGTTTGAATTTTTTGACCAAATAATAACAAACAAATGGCAGATCAGGTATTGTATTGTTTTTTAATATTATTAATATTTCAATTAATATTAATTTTGAACAAATGTCGAGTTTACGTGTTTTGCTTCTAAAATGAATTTATAATTATTTGAAAATTTATTGCATTTAATAGTTATTAAAATAGAAATATTTGTCAATCAATAGACAGAGAAGTCGTTTCAAAAACAGCCGACAGTTTTCCTGAACCGAAAGCCGACTTTAGGTAAACAAAAGTCGAAGAAGAGTTTGCGTTACGTCCGAAACGTAGGGCTCGGATTCAAAACACCGCGTGATGTGAGCACTCATTCAATGGTTTTTTGATTTAATGATTAATTAATTACAATTAAAGGCAATCGAAGGCACTTATATTGATAAGAAGTGTCCCTTCACTGGAAACGTAGCCATAAGAGGAAGAATATTGAGAGGAGTGGTGATAAAGATGAAAATGCAAAGAACTATTGTCATTCGTCGCGATTATTTGCATTACATTAGAAAATACAACAGATTTGAGAAAAGACACAGAAATATGTCGGTTCATCTCTCACCTTGTTTTAGGTGATTAACTATTTTTGACTATTTATGTTAAATATTAATATATGTGATGATAACACGACGGTCTACTGAGTTCGATGTTAGCGTTGAGGACAACTCTCTTACAATTCTGATATTTTCAACCATTTTTTGTTTTAACCTTTTATTTTACGATTTATTAATTTTATTTATTATTTATCTCATATTTATAGAGACGTAGCCGTCAGTGATGTGGTCACTGTTGGAGAATGTCGTCCATTGAGTAAAACGGTGCGCTTTAATGTCCTTAAAGTGACCAAATCTGCTGGCGCTAAGAAATCATTTGCAAAATTTTGAATAAATTAATTGTTTAATAAATAATTTTGATTTCGAATAATTCTTATTTATTTACTTTTAATTATAAACTTATTTCATATTTAAAACTGATTTCATTCTTACGAATCACTTAACTCTGTTGAAAAGGCTTTTATTCTTTCTGACGGATGAATATTAATTACGGGTAATATTCAGCAGAAAATTCAAACTCTGCCGGTATTTTGCATTTAAACTTTATTTTTGGTGTTAAACATATATTTATATTATATACCGTAAGTGTTTTCATGAATTCAATTCAAATGAGTGAAGAGCCAGAAAATCTTTTTTTAAAATAAAATTAAATACATAAAATAGAATTTATAAACATTTCTAAAAATACCAATTTTTAAGTAAACTTAGGCGTCATCCATAAATTAAATTACGATAACCTGCATTTTCCTGACTCCCACCCTCCCCCATGCTGTAACATTACGTTTAAGATTATTGAGGAAGTTGATGATGCACTTATTGAATTCTAATCTGTTTAATAATTTAATTAGATGTAACTGCTTTCAAAATAGATGTTCATATTTATAACTCGTCCAGGACTTGAAGATATTTTCACGCTATAATACGGAACATTTACCTGAGACCCAGCCCACATTTCATGCTTTAAATGAATTGTTATTAAACAAATTCACTTATTTTACACAAATTGCTTAATTAGTAAAAAAAAGTGAAAATATCATAAATGCCTTAATAATCCTGTAATTAAAAGCGTAACGTTTGCAAACACTATTACCCCTACGTATGTTACACTTTAGTTACATTAAAGCTTGACCCCTACCCACCTTATTTTGCGTAACGTAATTTAGGGATTAGGCCTTATTGAAAAGTGTATTAATTAGAATTGAAGTTTTTTAAGTGGGGATACAGTATAGGTGGTCACAAAGTTAAGATCCATTATTCTGAGTATATAAATAATTGGTTTGCACTTTGACTTCTTTTAGATTTAGTTGTTTACCATTGAATAACCACTTAAGTCGTAAATTAATTAATTTTTGAATTAAATGGTATTTAATATAAAATTTGAAATAATAAGAATCATTTTCTGTAAAATTTATAACTATAACGACATAAAACTTTTCGAGACTCGAAATGACTCGATACAGGTCGATAGCACTCTCGAAAACTGCCGAAATAGACTCTGAGAAATGCCTTTATGTTCTCTTTAGTGATGAAAGTTATTTATTTGAAACTACAGTTAATTCTCATTATGATGAACAGACATATAATATAGAGATCCGTTAATTATAACGAGAGATTCATTGCAAGTTACAATTTATAACCAATTCATTACAATGATAGGTGACTATTAAATAACTTTTGATACTTTAAGTTTAGTATTAATATTAAAGTGTTGTTAGAATTTTTAGAATAAATAGAGTTTTTTATGATTCGCTTTTCTATTCTTCTGACGATCAAGAGTTGAGACTATTATTATGTGGGTTTGAAATAAAACAGTCAACTTATTATACCTGTAAAAGTGATTCAAAATTATATTTTTAGAAGAAATGTTTTGCATAAACGGATTCATATTATCTTAATCTCTATTTTTGAAACTAACCATACTTTTTGATTTACTTTATTTATTTTGAAGTTGCGATTAGTCACGAATGAGTGGAAACTTCAAAATGTCTGAATATATATATCTTCTTAAATAAATAAAACAGATTAGAAATTATTTTAAAAGTAATGAAAATTTTAGTTTTTTAGAACATTTTAATGAAAGGCTCATTTCTAGAAAAGAAAGCAGTATTTTGTTATTTTATGATTAACTTATGGATAAAAATCCTGATTAGCCTGAATTATGAACCATAACTCGAATCAGGACAGGATCGGTTTGGTTTCTCGTTTTCTAATTATTTTCAAAGCACTGACTAAAAGATTTGAAACTAGATTTGAAGAGATTAAGAAATCATGAATTATTAATCACTCAAAAATACGCGATAAGTATTAAGAATTTTATGCCGATTCGGACAGTAGGATGTTTTCAAGTGCTTTTAGTCATCCGTGTCTTTACACGAGTCTGTTATGTGTTGTGATTAGAGTTTACATAACTCTCAGAAAATCAAATTAAAATCCTTCCAAAATTCAAAACATACTTCAGAATAGAATTATAATTAGAGTGAAACTTTCAAATAAACTCAAATTTTATGAATTGCATTATAATTAGTAAAAAATTATCCATAGTTTATGATAAATGGTCTGCAAATAACTTTATGCAATATAATGAACAAATAAAACAAAAGTTTAATTTTCTAGTTTCATAAGTTTATTAAATAATAAAAACATATATTATTATTATTTTAAAGCTCGAGACATAACAATATTTTAATATGAAGTTTATTAAGAAAATGTTATGTTATGTAAGAAAAATTCTGAGATCAGAACATAGATATTGTGGTTATAAGTTAGTCACAGTAGAAACATGTCTACTAGTGGTGAGAAGTCACAAAATTTTCAGTTCCAATCTCATCCCAATTCCAATCCCATGACCCTAATTCACCGAGAAATAAAAAATTAATGATAAGCACATGTTTTAAATATTTCTATGGAATTTATTCACACTTTTTAAAAAGTTATTTGCATTAGTTCTTTATCTAAAGTATTTTATGCCTAAAACATCTGCAATTTGAGTCAAATACTATGTTCGCGGAAAGTAAAATACTTGTGAAGTATGAGTAAAATCTTTCCGCGAACACTACTTCACTTTTACTTGAGAAGTAAGTATTCTTTGCTTACTTTCCGCGAACACTCTTTCACTTCAAATCATAGTAAAAATCAAATCTAATTCTCCCGACAGAGGTTGTTTTCTTTATTTTCAATACTTTTCAATTATATTCTAATGCTTACACCGAACGCTCTCTAACTTGCTTCACAAGTATAAACTTGAGAAGTATTTGTTTCATCGAACTTAGTATAAGAGAGACTTTAGTATAAATGGTAGAACACTTGAAGAGTTCAAGTCTCTCGCCTGAAAATATTGAAATAAAAAAATTCAATCCCATCCCATTCCCATCATAAATGGGATTTGGACTCAGATTCTGATCTTTAATATTTACAGTTTGTGTAGATGTACAGTAGACACGGGCACGAGATCTCGTCTTGTTAAAAATCTCGCGAAACGAGATAAATTTTTTGCTAAGATTATTAGACGAGAAGTTTTCGAAAAAATTTATTAAAAGGGATTTTTTTTTTACAAATAAATGATTTATTAGAAGCCTAAATGATTTTTGCGTTAACTAGTTAGGTAATTAGTAGACCTGGATACGAGAGTTCGAGTCTCGCGAGACTCTCGAAAGACCGAACTCGACAATTAAAAGCTATTAAACTTCAATAAAAAATTGTAGAATTGCCAACATTTTTATAACAATAAAAATATGACATTTTGATTGAAAGCATGTGAACCTGCATATGATTAGCAAGTTATCAGCAAATCTAAAAAACATGATATATATATATATATATATATATTTGCATTTCGAGATATAGTTAAAGTTTGGATTTGGGTTTGGAACCACTTCAAGAAAGAGGACAAAGGAAATACAAAATTCAATCACAAGCGGTCTCGAATAGCAAAACTGACCACAAAATATCGAGTACATCAATATTAACTGAAAGAATTTTTCGTTAGCAGGGTATTGCACTTAACTCTCATTTAGTCAAAAAGTTAATATTTATAAAGTTTCAAATACTAGAAAAATTAATTACCCTTTAAATATACTATAATTATAATATATTTTCCCATTTACACAGATAAAAAGAATTTTCAGCAAAAAATTCTTATCTAAAATGAGATTAAAATTTTTTCGAGAGTTTTCGAGACTCGAAATGACTCTCGATCCCGATCGATAGTACACTCGAAAATTCCCGAAATCGAAACTTTCGAAAATACCCACCTCTAGTAATTAGGAATGTGGGAAATCCCAATAGTCAGTTGCTAGAAGTTTAAGATAAGAGTAACTCTAATTCGCGAGACGAGAACAGACGAGATTGTACTTATAGAGTCAAAATTCTGTTTATCTCTCATTATAGGCAGAAAAAGCAGAAAATTCGACATTTTTGAACTTTAAGCAGAAAAAGCATTATAATTAGACAATTTTTACAAAAAAATTTATTTAAAAATTTTATTTCAAAGATTTTTGTGAATTATTAACTCTTAATACAGGTTCTTATAATCAGTAAACCTGTGTTGTACAGTCACCCTCCCCTATTCCCTTATTTGATTTTCGGAAGGTTATTATTATTCCTTTGAATTTAAAATTTCTATTTTAATAAGTTTTAATTAAGCAGATTTGTGCTTAACTTTTAATTAATTAATCTTTAATTAAACAAACAGTTTAAAAGTGAGTATGATTTTTGAGAATTCTGATTATAAGACCAGATGTGTAACCTCTCCAACGCAACTTTTTCATTCGGACTTATAGTTGACTAGAAATTGAACGATTCACCAAACATGTGAGCGTTTGTTTTATTTTATTGACTTAATCAATATATTAATAGTCCGGTCAATTTTCTGAGAAACCCTTTATGCTATCCTGAGTTTAATAACACCTCTTTATGACTGTTAGTTTTCCGTAACAATTGTTACAGTAGTCCCAAAACAAGACAATAGATTTTCATATTACCTCATGTTAGGCACTCATTTCTTAGTTAAAGAATAAAAATTACAATGTAGTTGGCTCTGGTCTGGCTCTGGTCATCACCAGTCATCACAAATGAATTCATATGTGCATCACTTCTGTATTATTTAAGTTAGACTTGAATTAACTCTAACTTTACTGATTTAATACAATTCTGACATAATTTGATAGTTGGACGCAATTCATTAGCGATATTAAGATTTGAAAATCAATCAAATAAGTGAATACAGGTTTGAAGCACTAATTCTTAAATAACGATTCGGTTGAAATACCTGAATAGTTGAATCCTAACGGGTCTGTAAGTCTGTATTTTATGAAAAACAAACATAAAGTAAGCATATTTTGAGTAATAAAATATTTCCGTTTGGTTTGTTAAATAGCTAAAGAGCTTATGCTTTTTCCAGAAGGGATTAAAGCTTTGCAATTCTGTTACATTAATACTAATGATGAAAATCGCAGAGTTATGTTATGTCTTTGAAAATGAGTAGCTGTCAAATAAGTTTGGAAATGAGCCAATTTTATGAGTCTCAAGAGGCAGTTCAACACTTGGTTTTTAGCTTTAAGTGTTATTGTACAGCAAATCGAGTCTTAAAAAAGATGACTATAAAATAGTCAAATTTGCTTATTTGAGCCATTCATCGAAAAAGAGTTCACTTTTCTAATATATATATTTCAGATCAATTTTATTATATCTGTAGTTTTGCTTAAGAAGCTCTCTATTGGTTATAATTTGACCACTTCTTTGAATATTCCATAAGAAACCTGATTCCATATTACAGATTGAATTAAACTAAATTCAATTTACGTAACTTTTGAAGTATTAAAATGCAAATGTGTTGACAACATTAAAGTTGTTTCTTAAGTAATTAAAAACTTTTTGAAGCAATAAAAAGCAATTGAAGTTTATATGAGTTAGTGTTTTAAGAGAAAGTAACAACAACTGAATTAATTCTTGGAAGTTGTAAAACAATTATATGATTTGTGGAGAGTTTGATAAGCTGTTTAACATTTGTTATATAGCTATAGATAGTAATTTGTGACGACGTTTATCAACCCATTCCATCTGAATTATTATAACAATAACTTATGGCTCAGAAACTTATTCATAACACTTTCTGACGTAAGTCTATTAGAAATTATAACTTTATAAAGAATAATATGCAATATTAAAAATGTTTTGCTATGCATTCAATCTGTTTTAGCTCTAATTTTTAGATTTACTACAAAAGCGCATTATTCCCATTATTCTTAGATACTATTTATTTGTAGAATGAAAGCTAAATTGTAGAGGTTTTCATTTTAGGCTTCACTCAAAATATATTTCTGCGAACATTAAGTTTGTTTAATTCTCTATAAAGTTTGGTAACATATTCATAACAAAGTAGTCATATCTTTTTAGTCATAGGGGTATATGATTTGTAATTTTAAATATAAATTCATTCTGACCCCTATTTGATAATTGATATAAAATTGAAACTAATTAATGAACGCAATTAAACTTATGAGAAGTTCATGAACGCTATTATCTGTAAATTACAACCAAATTGATTTTTGAGAAAATTCTATGTTAACCGATGAGATTTCCAAATCATTTTTACTCCTGTTTCATGAACTTTTAGTCCCGATTTCCAATTATTTTTAAGATCCGATTCTGACTTTTAATACCTTTGAGTCTGAAAGATATATAAATGAATTGGATTCTATCGCTGCTGTTTATGACTAATTATTTACTTCAATTACTGCACTTTATCAATGAATTAAAATTTATCGTATTTACGAATTTGTAAATTAATACTAAAGACTGTGTAATCAGATACTTGTAGTGATAGAGTTTAGGGTACATTTTGGCATTCCTTATGAATTTGAATATCACAGCTTGTATTGAACGAAAACTCTAGAAACTAATCAAAAGATAGGAACAGAGTTCTCAATTCTAGTACAGCTCACTTACACAGTTCAACTAATTTAAAGCCTAACGAATTACACTCCAACTCATGTTATGGATATTCCTTCTTATAATTGTGAAGATGAAGAACCCAAAAGATATTTAAGCCCACTATATTATAACCCTAGTTGTGATTGCAAATCAACACAAATGCATATACAGATGATTTGTTAAATCCAAGTTTGTATTACATAATAATTTAGAAGAAACATAAAACCAAACATTAAATGTTTTGAAAGAAAAGAGAAATACAAAAAACGATACGAAATAACACAAAATTAGATAATATTCTTATATAAAGCAAAACAATTTAAACTTTTGTTGTGAAAGAATTGCCATGAAATAGAGTTTTATCGCATACTAAAGGGTTTAATACTCTCAAAACTAAAAAGAACCGAATCGATCAATATTTCTATTATGAAGTGATAGTTGTCAATGGTATAGAAAAGCTTTAAAACTCGTAAAAACCTATTTTTAAGACTAAAACAACTCGTGTTTTGATACAATGGTATTAGCAGTGGATATAGAAAACAGGTTTTTGAACCCAGAAGTGGTTCTCTGACCAGAGTTTGATAGCAGTATAGCTGGTGTGCAGTGAGTGAGTTATGTGAAC
>JAQGCH010003674.1:0-10177 GCA_034699485.1 Nanhermannia elegantula | reverse complement strand
TATATCATTAATTCAGTAATAATCATATGATTACCGATTATTACTATCAATAGTATTGAGATAAGCAAGGCTTATACTATGTTCGGGCATCTCCTGCTCACTGCAAAAGGACACTTAAAGGTGTTGCCCGAACGATAAAGGATCTTTCTCAACTCCTTCTGGTCTCCTTCTGCTCCTTCTCGGAAAGAAGGTCTGAGCAAAGGAGTTGTTCGAACCACCTTTACCTTTGTTACAATTGATTTTGATATAAAAAATATATCAAAAAAAGTGACACCTATTTAGCAATGGATGCAGTTCAAACCACTGATTTTCAATCCACTGATTCCCTGTTTAATACCATTATAGCAAATTTAGCCCAATTTAACTCTTATTAAAAACACTAAAGTAAATCATCTGAAAAATACAAGATTTCAATAAAAGTTTATTCCAAAAAAATTTCAATGAAAGCCTAATGGTGTTCAATCTTTTATTATAATTCATTAATTTGTATATCCAAAACGTATTTAATAGTCCAGGTCCTCCCCAATTCGATTAGGATCGACAGCGCGGCTACCGCCGCTTGGCAAACCTCGCAGAGCACACTTAACCTTTCCTTTAAGTGAATTGTAATAAAAGATTGAACACCATTACGCTTGCATTCAAATATTTGAAAACTTGTATTTTTCAGATGATTTACTTTAGTGTATTTAATAAGAGTTAAATTGGGCTAAATTTGCTATAAGGGTATTAAAAAAGGGAATCAGTGGATTAAAAACAGGTGTGCTCAAAATCGGTGGTTTGAACTGCTCCCACTCTGCTTAAAAGGATCTGAAAAGAAATAGTTCCCGAACGACCTTAAAGATTAAAACGGAGAACTTTCCTAATCCTTTGAGAAGGAGCAGGATTTGTGCGAACATAGTATTATTTAAATAAGTTCGCCCTCACTACTAGTTAAGTAAAGTTGTAGTGATGACTTAGCAGAATCTATAGTTACCAGGTCTGTTAACCTTAGGACTCGTGCACAAAGTACGTACGCAGTTTTGGGCTGTTTTCAGACCCCTCCCCCTTCCTGTTAGCGTACGGGCCTATGTAATCTCTATGTATGCGTACGCATTTTTTACAATTTATTTGACCCCTCCCCTCCCTCTGACTGCGTACGTGCTTTGTGCACGAGTCCTTATTATTTATCTTATGTTTAAAAATAAGGGGCGAACACAACTTCTATGAAAGAGCATTGATTATTTCGTATAACATAATTAATTAAATGGAATTTTTGTTCACTTAAAAAGAAAAATTGTTGTATCGAAAATATAAATTTATAAACATTAGTATATATTAATTTATAACTTTAATCAATTCAATTGCATTAATAATAATTTCTATTCATTATTTATGAATTAGTTGTTAAAGTGTTAGCGTTAGCGCTCGCAAATTATGGTATCTGCATTGCTGAGATAGTTATCGGTAATAAACAAATACCGGTATATTTTATAAATAAACTTAAAACAATTCATTGCAAATATTAATAAATAGGATCAGTAAAATTAAAAGCACAATTAAAATGATTCTAATAATTAAGGATTTTTTACTTTATATATGAAAGCCAAGGAAGAAAGAAGCCTCTGTTAAAAAATCTAAAATGAGAGAATGGTTTAAGGAGAGATTCATTAAGTACGTACGCAAAAAAACAATTTTTAGATCCCCCCCCCCCATGTATGCATTTCCATGCGTGATCTAATGTTAAACATATAGGAAAGTGTGAGTTTGTACGCTTTTGACTGGTCCTCTCCCCCTATGAGTGCGTACGTACTTAATGGTTCTCGCCTAACTCATATTTAATTTTCTATATATGTATAAATTTGTGTGTTTCTCAATATAAGTTTGAGTCAGAAGTAGTTCAATAGTTTGTTGAGACTTAACTCAAATAAAAATTTTTCGAATAAAAATTTGTCAAATAAAAAGACGAAAATATAAAAAATTTTCAACCTTTGATAGAAATAAAATTCAAAAATTTAGTCAATTATTCGCTTTTAAGTATAAATAATTAGTAAACATAATTAAAATGATAAAACCTCCTTATATTGAGGATAAAAAGGGGCCAAAAGTTTAGCTCACGTTAGAGCTTGAGTTGTTTGAATGCTAAAAAATATTAGTGAAATTAATTCTAGTGGACCTTCAACTCTACTAAAATATGAAAAGTGCTGCCAAATGGACATATTTCTGATTTGATCCGTTGTCCTACTCAAGTCTTGAGGCCAAAAAATACAAGTATCTATTATTTTAATGGTTCTTTCGCTTGAATTAATCAAAATTTAAAAATTATCGCCAGTTATTCTGAACTTACCTGTATTCATTGATAAAACGTTAAGCAGCGAATTACACCCCATCAGGTCTAACATTTAAGTTCTGCATCAATTTACACAATTGTTAAATCTAGCATTTTTATATCACTAAACAAATATAATGTAAGCTTCCAAAGTTTTAAAATAAATACAACATCAGAATACCCTAATTTCCGGTCTATAAGTCGCACCGGCGCATAACACGCACCGGCGCATAACACGCACCCCTGAGAATAACCCCAATTTCATTATAAAAGCTCTAATTACCCTTTCTATAAGTCGTAGCCATTATTTTCTTAAAATTTTAACTTTTTTCTTCAGATAAGACGCGACTTATAGGCCGGAAATCATGGTAATTATAAGTTCGTTATAAAAAATTTATTAAAATTTTATTTATTTATCTAAAGTAAATTCAAAGTAACAATGATTGTGTTTATAATTTCAAAATATATTCTAAATATCTGTTATTAAATATTCATTACATTATAGGTATCATCAATACTGCTTTGTGGTTACTGTAGGCGGGAATTTGTGTTCAGTAATTTACGAGATTTACAACAATTTTCAGTTTCACCAAATAATTTCAAAATTCTATATCATAATTAAGTTTATTTAATCATTTATACAACTATTGGATATATGAATGAAAAGTACAGTACAAGTATATAAAACTTTGATGCAGAAAAAGATATAAACTTATTTAAATAATTAGCCATTAATATCAATTATTGTTTTATCTTTTTATGATTTTTATACAATACTTGTGTGCATTTATGTTTGTATTTATGAATAATATTCACCGATTATTAAAAGAGAATTTTTTTTATTAAAAGTGAAAAAATGATAAATTTATTTCATACCCAAAGATTTTCGGTCAATATTGAGACCTCTATTACTTTTACAAATAAATATTATTTTATAAAGTGCTTATTTTGTTTTATTTATTCAGTTCATAGATTTGTTCATAACTTTCTTAGTAAAATAAAAAAAATAATATATGCAGTAATTAAACGCTTAAATACAACTTTTAAGCTTAAACTCATATTATCAATAATTGTTTAATAGATAAGAGTTTACTTAATTTTATTGATGCAGCTCATACTCATACAAGTATATAAAGTGTTAAAACTAATTATCAGACTGATTTGGGTTTGCAAACCAACAACAGCAACAGCAACAAAATATCGATAATGCAATTATAATAAAATAGAAGCTCAATAACCAAAATGAGAATAAATAAAGAGTTTTATGACAATAATTGTCCCCAAAAGTGTTGTAGAATTCAGGCTCACCACTGCCATACTGTATTACACACCCTATTAGATAAACGAAAATAGTTATCAGAAAACAATAGTTTAGTCATATAGTAATGCAAATAAAATGTTTGATTTTTATTGTGAGAGAAAATCCGTTTGATAATAGTGTCGTCAATACTAACATGCAATGAAACTTGCGATAGCTATTGTACGCAAGACATTAACGTTAATTCTGAAAGTTGTTAGAAGAGCTGTAGAGGGGGCTCCTGACCGGTCCTCAGAAATTCTTTGCGCTGAATTCGTTTCGAGCCTTTTGTTAATCGTCTCCGCAATACTTTGCAAAAGATCAACCCCTCCGTTGATTATTAAGATAATTGGTATACCGGGACGTAGTGTGCAGTCGTGTATATATAGTGATCCTATTTATTAATCATTTTTAATAAATAATTATTTAGTTTTAAGTTTATTTATGAAATATATTACCGATAACTATCTGAGCAATGCTGATGACGTTCGCGAGCGCTAATGCTAACAGTCCAACAACTAATCAAAATCAATAATTATTATAAAAAGTCAATTTATTAATATATAATTTTTAAAAATTAATTATAACTATATTTTTAGTGCAATAAATTTTATCCTTTTTAGTGAACAAAACATTTATTTAATTAATTATTTAATATGAAAATAAGAAATTTTAGTTTTTTTATATTTTTGAATAGGCTGTATATACCGGTAATTATGATTATAGATAAATAAGCGTAAATATTAAGGCTAACTCACTATTATCCTTATACAGTATGCTTAAAATGTAACGCAATAGATGTTATTTTGCAATAGCAGAGGTTGGTTTACAAATGATTTAAGGATTTAAGATTAAGGATGATTTAAAAACTATTTTTAGGGCTATTTGAAAATTAAAAATAAAAGATTCAAAATTGTTTGACTATGATTAGCATTTGAGGCAAAACACGAGCTGCTAATAATGCAATACTATTCTTAATAATTATTAGACTTTTAAAACATACTATAGTAACATAAGTTTAGTACAGTAATAAAAACTAACTTTTATATTAAAAAACATAAAGTCTATAGAATAAACACTTATAGCTTCACTTAAGCAAGTGGTGAGGGCGGACTTATATAACTAATTCTTGTATATCTGTATACTATAGATCATACCTTTGCAATGAGCCCATACGTGCTATAGTAAAAAAGCATATTACTATGGCACGTATGGGCTCATTGCAAAGGTATGCTATTGATAGTATTGATAGTAATGATATATCGATAAACTTTGATTCTCTATTATTTGAAGGCATGGCTTATGGCTAAATAGAGAAAATGAAATCAAGGAAAGTCACTTGTTTTTGCTTATATATCAATACATTAATACCTTAAATAAGCTTAATATATAAATAACAGTATATCGAACTGACCTTAACATTAATATAAAATGATAACATTATTTCTCTTATTATTGGAATTGTTATAAAAAATTGTAGTAAGAAATTGTAATTAAGTCTCAGACCTGAACCCACAATAATAGCCAGAACAGCAGTTACAAAGCCTACTCTCCCATCGGATTCATTTCTGGCCTCAATCATTTTAACTCTAATTGTTTTGCGTTTACTTTCATCACTGGGTTTATTATTTTCCACTTTAGCTTTTCCTTCTGCTGTCATCGGCTCTTCTTCAGCCTGTTTACCATTTTCGGCATCATTTGTAGACATTTTCGATCAAATTTATTATAACCAAAACAATTTATAGCAGAAGTTTACAAACAATAATACCAAACAGTTTTTCTCCAAATATGAATATTAATTATTTAGTAAAGGAATTCAGTTAACTATTGTGTTACATATACTTCCACTATAGAAATCATTAACTGTAGAGATTATGAAGAAATAAATAATTTCCTGGCATTTGTTGATATGGAATCTATGGTGACATACGATATACTCTTTATCACTATTTACTATTACAATAAAGATCATCGAATGCCATATAACTTATAACAAAAGTTTATTATTTGCACAGATTTTTAAAAGTAATTACTATTTTTGTGTATTAATAGCTTTTCAATTGTTAGTCGATTTATAATTTATGTCACAGACAAGTATGAAATTACTTTTCAAAAGTTTCTCACTTTTAGCACAGTTTTAAATAAATCGATTGATTTCACTATTTATTCAGTACTAAAAACCCTAAAAACTTATCAACTGTTTTAACACAAAAATTAAAATTGAATAATAATTTATTAATAGAAAGAGTTAATAATTTGCAACCAAATAATTTATAACAGTATTAGTCATAACATATCTTCGTTAGTTTTGAGTGACATCTAATACAAATGCAAACACGATTAACCCAAATATAAACATTTGGTTAGTCTGTAAATAGTGTTCAAGTGTTGTTACCGATAGAATTTAAAAGTGATAACAAAAAGCCTTCAAAATACTAGTTTATCCTTTTTAGGTGAGGCTTAAATACAGTCACAAAATACATAAGATTAGTACCAGTTTTACGTCATTAGAATCCCAGAGTTAATCAAAAGCCAAAAGTTGGACCCAAATATTTAAAAATAGCTCAAAAATCTAATCAATCAAAAAATTAATTATTTTTATAAGTTAATAAACAATAACATACAGTAAAACCTGTCGAAGTTGGGCAAACAGTTAAGTCCTTTTAGCAAAATATTAATTGTTTTTTACTTTATATATTTTGCAAAAAGGACTCAACTGTTTGCCCAACTTTGACAGGTTTTACTGTATCTTGTATTATTATATTTATGCTTAGCATATATTTTCCTTTTAGTAATTTTCAAAAAATACACAATAAATTCCAATGCTTTTGATAGCTCAGTAAATGTTCATTGATATACATTTTGCTATACAATGCATTTTTGAAGTCTTAAAAATTACTTTATATTCTATTCAATTCTCAATAATAACTTTAATGACATTTAGGATAATAATTATTAATAACCGGATGTTTTATACATCAATAAATTCTTAGTAAGCGATTACAAATATTATGTTTTATACTGAATTCCTGACACTCCCGTCCCGTTACATATTTAGCAGATATTTAGGAATTAAGTAAAATTAATTTACTCTATCTCTGAGTGTAAACATTTGATATATATTAATAAAATATCTATAATTAAAGAATATTGTAATTACAGAGTATTATGTATTTCTATTAATAGAAAATATTAGATAAATATTGATTATATTCTCTGTCATATTTAGATAATAGCGCTAAAGAATGACTTCATTTATTATGTATTTATTACATTAGAGCTCATAAAAAGCTGTATTCATTACGCATACATCAAAATATGTTTACCAGACAGTGTAAATTGAAACTAACCTTCAAATTATGCATAAAAACATGTTAAAAATATATTTACCGATACTTTTGAAAATATAGTTAATTAACTTTCGAAAACATTAATTTTCTGAACAGCTTTTTGTTTGAAAGTGAATTTAAAAAGTTTTATTAATAGAAAAATCATATTTTCTAATAGTTTTGATCATTTAGTTTAAAGTTAAATACACTGTAAAGTATTCACATTCAACATAAAACACTTAAAACTTCTCAATTTTCGTGAACTGATTATAATTTAGTTTTTATATCAGGAAAACTTAGATAAAAATGAATTAGACTTACATTTAAGGCCTTAAGATAACTATTGACGAAACGATTAAATATATAATCGATACAAATAGTAATGTGAATAATGCGAAGTACAATAGTATATAAGTTATTCGATAAGTTGTTCTTTTACGTACACCATATTCAGGGTCTTCTTTAGTAGAAACTGATTTCTTTTCCATCATTGTCTTTGAACAAATTATTTGTCTGTTATATATATTTTAAAAATTTCACGAATTTATTCAAAATATCCTCAAACAGAAAGTTTTTTTAAGCAAAAAGCTGTGCATTCATTAAACATTTGTATACTGTATAAAGCCTTCAAATAGACTGAATGTTTATTCATTCGATCCAAAAATATAATGAATCTTTTTATTATATGACATAGTTATGTAAATCAATAACAATAAAATTAACCTAAATTTTTGATGAAAACACTTTTATTTACAGGAAACTCATGTAAGCCTGTATTGAAAATATTTTGACTAAAATGTTTAAATAACAAAAAACTTATTCAATATTAACATGAATTTTATTTCTTTCTCTATAATGACATTATATTAAAATAAAAGTAAAAATTTTTTTGTCTAGATTTAGGCAAAAATTGATAAGTTATTGACCTATTAATTGAGTTTATTTAATAAATTTGTTTTAAAACAATTTTAAATGAAAAGTTCAATAAAATTTATATCTTTTATATCCTTAAAAGTTTTTGATCGATAATCGTTTGCATTAACTCTTAGGCTATTATTTATTTTTTACGGTAATGATTATAAGTCACAACACCGACGCATATAATAATGAATGTGAATATACATACAGGAAAATAAAATGCGAATCTGTATAGTTTTTTATTACAATATTTATTTGACTCGTTTGGACTCTCACTTGTATAGACAGTAATGCATACTATAGTCAAAAGATAAAAGTTTTAGTGTTTTTTACAAATAAAATATTCAAAAAAATTAAAATTTATTTTTTAGACTTACGGATAAGAAAACAAATAATTAAAGCGATGCCAAACACAATCTGTAATATGTGGATAACTTTCTTATTTGTATCAAATCTTATTTTTATGTATTGTAATAAACCATTTAAAATACCAAAACTTCCGTATAGTATTAGAACAATAGGAATCGATGGCCTCAGAGGACAATCATTTATGAATGCGGAACCTTTTATGTGGAAAAATAATGCTTTCAAAGAATAAATTTAATAGCAATCAATAGTTTTCATAGCATTAGAAATGTTTTACCGAATGATAATATCATTGAGTGTCCGAGAAATGTGAAGCCAAGAGATACTGCAGTAAAAAAATGTTATTTTACTAATAAATAAAACTTTTCAGAGATGCTCTCTTCAGAATCTAAATTATAGTATACCCAAAAACCTTTAAAAACTGTTTTTCACGTATTTTGCAGTACATTCAGAGCCTTTTAAATAAGTTATAAAATATAACTTTATTCTTATACTTGGGTTCGTTTATACATAACGAGGAGCGAGTGGCGAGCCTGAGCCTGAGCCTGAGCCTGAGCCTGAGCCTGAGCCTGACCAATTAAGAAAAATTGAGCCTAGGTTCGAGTTTAGGACCTTCGAGCCTGGGCATTGAGCCTGATGAGTTTTAGTAAATAAAATTTAAAAATTATATTTTATTCGATTCAAATAAATTGTGTTTTATTTCGGATGTTAAATCAGATAATTATTCAGTATTAAAGTATTTAAGCATAGATTCGGAGCGTATTAAAGTTTGAACAGAGTTTTTCTATTCTGTTTCATGATTTTAATACCACTTCACCAACTATTTTTGCACAGTCTTAACAGTAATTTTTCAGGTTCTGTAGGATCGAGCCTGGTTCAAATTGTGACTGAGCTTGAAAATTTTTGGGAGCCTAACCCGAGCCTTGAGCCTAAAAAAAGTCCGAACCTAAGCCTGTCAGTCTGCGCATCGTTATTTATACATGTAATAAAACCTCGTTATAGTAAAAGCATTGGCACCGTTTAGTTTCACTATTATATGGATAAACTCTAATCATAAGTAACATTCACTCATAGATATTGTTTATATTGAGAGCTTTGCATTTACTTTATTATAAGTTATACTTTAACTTATATAAGTGATTAACTCAAAAAGATTTACACCTAAAGTGCCTGACTCTTTAATTTTACAAAAAAGACCAAATAATTAAAAATACAATAGACTTAAAAAAAGCACTATTGATAACAGGGCTAACAGAATAGATGAAACAAATTTTAAAAATTTTAGATTAATTACCAATTTTGCATAAGAATGACCTTTTTATGCGTTCAGTCACTTTCACTCTATACCTCTGTTTTTGACGCATTGGCTCACTTTCATATACATCTCTCTCTACACTTTCATCAATTTCATCGGACATTATTATCTTAAATCTCAGAATATTCTATAGCAATAAATAGCCTGAGATTTAATTCTCAGTAAAGTAACTCAAAATTAATTGCTATGAAAAAGAAATTATGTTGTGATTTGTGATAAAACCATTGACTATCACTAATAGTAACAGTTGATAATTGAATACCGAAATGTCATGAGTCGCAAAACTTTGTTTTCCTTTATTTGTATTTTTGATTACTTTATTCTCTGCTATCATTTCCTGTTTTAAAACTCTTCATTTGTAATTAATGAATCACTTTCTCTAATTATTATTTAATTGTCTTTGGGTTCTGTTGAATATAACAATTAATAATTAGATAATTAGTTAATTAACTACAAGGTCAGATATAAACTGTAACCTAATATATTATTTTCTAAACTAAAGTTATACAGTAAAAGCTCGATATAACGAACCCTCAAGGGGTAAAATTTTTTGTACGTTAAATCGAGCGCTTCGTTATATCGAATGGATTTTAGCTTAAGTTAATAGCCGAACGGGATTCCTGTTATGTACGTTATAACGAGCTGTT
>JAQGCH010003673.1:0-10180 GCA_034699485.1 Nanhermannia elegantula | reverse complement strand
TTAATTGTAAACTATTAAGGGAGAGTCAAAGGCCAGGACCAGTTGGTCACTTTTATGAGTATACAGTCATATAAATAACGAATATACTTTTCAATCTACTCTGTATTACAATTAGTAGATTTGACAGATCACACTATTTGATATAACTCAAAATGTAAATAAGACTATTTCCTTAAGTTAAGAAATAAGATTCATTACATACTAATGGTGCAAATTATAATATTTAATGTAATTTTGATTGTAATCAGCACGCAATTTGATAATTAAAGTTTAAAAATTTGTCAATATATGTAAAAATATGACAGATAAACCACAAATCATTATAATTATTAAAATTAAAATTTTATATTAGAATATAAGCCAAAAGCCAAATATAATAGTATATAATCAATAAAACTTGAGAATTAAAGTAATCATTATTACAATGCCTGTGAATCAAGTAAACAATTGTTTAATAGAAGATATTGATTCACCACTTTATAAATATGGGTTTATTAATAAAATAGATATTAATAATTATTTTGTTAATTCAAAATTTAAGCTCAAACAGCAATTAAAATATATTTTTATGATTATTTGGTTCACTATTTGTGTAATTCGATTCATAATTTATGCCAAATATTTCAGAAATGAAAACTATCCCCTCTTTTATAATGATGTTCTCATATATACGGGAGGAATAACAGAGTTTACATATTTAATGGGTATATTGGGTTCCGTTATGTCATTAAGAGTTATTCATGTCTTCAATTATAGCAATAAATCCCTTTACAAATGGATTGATATCATTAAAGTCATAATAGGATTACAAACTATGGACACAATTGGAATTCATGAGAAGGAATATATGGAAAAATTAGTTCAGACGACTAGATATGTAATAATGATAATGAAATCAATATTTAATTCTTCAATAATATCTATTTTAATAACATTTATAACTATTTTGCTTATATTCTTCGATTCATTTTGAAGCATAGGTTTTGCAATATTTAATGCCATTTACTTCTGTTTGTTTTGTTATTCTGTACTCATTATCGCAATGTATAGTTTTATTTACTTTTTTATAGTTTGCTATTATTGTAAAATTAGATTCAAAATATTAAATAATATGATAGATAAGAGACTAATGTTTGCAAATATGAAATTAGTTAGAGATATAATTCTTGAACATAACTCTATTTGCAATGATATTATATTATATAACAGATTCTGGAAAAAATACTATTTTATTATGTTTTATGTAATAATACCCTTAAATCTAATGCTAATTCAACAAATATTATACTATTCGAGAATTTACTTATACCTTCTCTTATTGCGCATACGGCTGTTGTTATTGGATTTTTGTTCATACTATCGATGTTTAATTTGATCACTGCTTCTATCAATAGAGAAGCGTTAAAATCATATAAACAGTTAATAAAACTTAATATTTCTGTTTTATGCTTTCAAGATTTGAAAATAAAATTAAAGGTATTGATAGAAATTAAAGAAATCATTTTTTCATTTCATGTATTTTCTATAGTTATTCAATGCAATTGAAAGATCTGGTGAAAAGAATTGGTTAATAGGTTTTACATGTGGTAATCAATTTGTGATCACGCCGAGGATTGCATTCAAAGTATGAAAAAGATATGTGATTTACAAATTAATAGCCTTGTATATGACTATTTATCTGTATATCTTATGTTCTTTTATAATTAAATTCTGTTATTGTAAAAGAAATTTTAGGACATTTTACTATAAAGTTTATTTACAGTAAAAATTTACAACAGATTCGAATGGGATGGCATAGGGATTATATTTTAAAACATGGGATGAAATGGGTGGGATTGAAAAAATTTTTAGTGGATGGAGTGGGTAAGGTGACGGACTCATGATCGATGGATCGTGGGTTCGCATCTCAGCTTCGCTGTGTTTCTTTGATTGCGATTTGCCGGCCACAAGTCCATTGTTTTCGAGCAATCCCTAGGCCCGTAGCACTAGCCGACACGAGGTAAAACCTTTAAAAAAATCTCACTCTAATTCCGGGCAAAGGTGAGATCTCCTGAAATGAATATGGCTGAAGTAAATATTATGTTATGTTATGCTACAAACTTATTTCTGGGGAATCCTGAGCCGCATTTTTATCTAGCTGTTTGCTACACTAATCCTTGACTCTAATTTATATTTATAGATAATCTAATATACAATTAACACAAAGCACTAGAAAATTGCTCTTCATATATTATTTAAATTTTAATATTTTACTTTTTTTTAAATTAGTTTTTAATTTTGTTTTGATGGAAATTTTAGGTTTTTGCGTTGTTTATTCGGTACTTATTATTGACGAACAAATTTGCGAATCAACTTAGAAGTTAATGATTTGTTTCGTTTTGCCTCTGAATTAATACCATCGTAAGGATGATAGAATTGCATGAATTAATAATAATAATAATAATATATATTTATAATATATAATAACCATATATTTATACACCATTTGAGTTCAACTTAAAGCTGGTCTCCCACTCATAGGTGTTGTAATAAAAGGACCCACTATAATAGGCAACTATTATTATTATGATTGAATGTACCGGATATTTTAGGGACTATCAATTTTATTTACTATCCAGTGATGGAGGAAAACTGGAGAAAAACCATCGAGAACAGCTTTGAAGTGGTCACAAACGCATTTCAAGAAACATTACATGGAACTGGGATTCGAACCCCAGACCATGAGATGCTCAGAGTGATGCGCACTCGTCTGAATATGTCCTTAGCCGTCTGAGCTACTGTCCTTTTTAATTCAGTAATAATACTAATAATTTGAATAAACTGTTTTAAAGAAAGTTGATCAATTTTGAAATTTTCTTATTTTAAATTTATTAAATTGTTTAACTTTATTATCACACAAGTTGCAATTAAAATAAAGTGTCTGTTAAATTTAGAATATGTATCACATTTTGAAAATTAAAATTGAGGAAAATAACCGGTAAATAACGATAAAACAATTTTTATTAAAAAAAATTTAAAATGAGTCTAAATTCTCTGCAAAAGTATAATAGCGTTTTATAATATTAATTTAGTAAACAAATGTATAATTTAATTTAATTAGCCTTTGAAATAAACATCAACATAATAATTAACATTTTAATTTTGAATTTTTGACAATTACTTTATTTTCATTGAAATTTAATGTCAATATTAATTATTATTGAAAAGCCGGAGATACATTAGCTGGAGACTCCATCGTAAAGCTGGAGGTGTGGCATCCCTAAACTTTAGTATATGGCTATCACCAGGTAAATATCTATGTAAATGATTTTAACATCAATTTGAATTAACAAACATTTAAATAGAGAATCATCTGTATAATAAAAGTGGAAACAATGACAAACGGTTTGGAAGAAGTTATACAATAAAGTAAAACATACAGTACAATAAAGACATGGAGTGAAAGGGACAGAGACAGAGACGCAGAGAGTGAGTGAATCACAAATTTAAATATAACATTCTCTGCAGGAAGTATAATAGTTTCATATTCAATAATTTTTTCAAATGAAATTAATTCTAGTTTTTTATATTTTATACCTATACCTCTAAAATTTTAAGAAAAAAATCAATGGGGGGACCAAGCTATGCTTTTTTGATTTTCCAAAAACCTTGGGGGAGGAGCAACCCTATGCCTTGTCCAGGTATGGTCTCAATAGCAATTCTAACAATGTTTTCAAGTTATTTTTCAACTGAATTTCAAGGGATTATAGAGAAATCAAATGATTTGATATCACTTTTGTTGCAAAATCTGCAAAACAAGAAACTTTTCCTCAATTTCTAAGAAAGAATTGCGAGCATCAAATAAAAGCCCAAATGCCATTTTAAAGTCCATGGGCTTCTTATCGGCGTGGCTTTTATTCCGCACTTTCCGGTACAAACAATCGGAGAAAATCTTATGTTTTTATAAGTATAAAGTAATTTATATTTAAAACATTTTCTTTATTTTTCAAACAATAATCATATCATGTTTTCCATACTTTAATATTTGATATTTAAAATTTAATACAATATAAAGTACTTTATACTGTATTTTTGTAATTCTTTTTTCACTTAATTTTATATAAATAATAATTAGTTTTAATTACATTTTTGTAAAGCATTAATTTGAATATTAAAGTGAATAAAAAACAACGAATAGTGCCAATTAAAACGACTTCTCTTTTAAAATGTACAAGATACATTTTAAGCCGGGTTGAAATGACCAATTTCTCGCAAATTCAAGTGTTAGTTTTGTATTTGTAGTCCTTAATTAAACTTTTTATTGCGTTTTTGATTTTGATTTAATAATTTTATTAGAATTAATTGCTTAACCAGATGTCACTTTATTTTTGATATGTGAGTAAATTAGGTTTGTTTTTGAGGTCGTGAATTTCAGTGAGAAGAGGTCCCACATCATTGGGATCAAAGTTTACTTTGATGCAACCGTGATGTTCCTTAAGAATACGTAATTCCTCTAATAAACTCATAAGTTTAAAATATCTAGAGAGGGCTTCACATTTAGATGAGTGCTTTGTTTGTAAATATCTCTCAAGTAAATACATATATGTCTGCTGTTCCTGCCTGTAAAATAAATGTAATTAAGCATAACTTTTTTAATACAAATTTAACATTACATTTATAATTATATTTCATGAATTAGTTTAATTTGAAAAATATTCAAAATTAAATTGGTGGCCAGTTTTGACCAACAATTCACTTTTTAGGTGGCAAATAATTATTGCATATTTTTTTAATTTTTGGGTTTTCTCCGAAATTATTTAATGAAATGACTTGAAACTTTCGGTGAGCCTAAATAGAGTCAGATTTTAACAAATTGTGTCAGGTAATAACGTGTTACCAATTCGATAAATTTGAATAATTTTGATGTCGCGATTCAAATAGAGACAAAGTTTTGTTCAGTGAATTAATATAATAAATAAAATAAGTTTCGGGACAAGTAAAAACATTTCTCGGTTAATTTTCGGAAAATTTCGGGAAGTGTAATCAGATTACAGTCAATTTTATAGTAAATTTAGAAAAATTTTTCAACTTTTTAAAGTATAAATTTTAAATATGATAAAACCTAAACAAAAATATAAAAATTTTATTAAAATATCTGCTCTGTGGTCCATAGTTCAAGAATTTCTAGAAAGGTGTTTAAACCTGCATTGATATAATAATAATTTAAACACCTTTCTAGAAATTCTTGAACTGTGGACCACAGAGCAAATATTTTAATAAAATTTTTATATTTTTGTTTAGGTTTAAACAATTTATGATTTATTATATTTAATAAGGTTTATTTATTTACCTCTGTATTGTTTGTTTACTTGTTATATCACTCATATATTATTAAAATATTAAAATTTTATATATTTTTTATTCTAGAGGTTTATCATGTAATATAAAATTGCTACGACTTACTTTATAAATTCGTGATGAATAATGTTGGTTCTCTCTGGTGTTAAAAGAACAATAGCTGTCATCTGCAAAATAAATATGCAAATTAAAAAAATTCAAATCATCGGGCATTTTAGGCATTAAAAACGTGAAATAATTTAATATACTAAATCAAGAACAATCGCATCTTTTTTCCACTCATTTAAAAATGATAGCAGATAATTTTTATTTCTTTCGAACATTGCAGAATTTGCTTGTTTCCAAACATCGAAATTAACTAAGGTTGCGTTATCGTTGTCCTAAACAACCAAATAAACAATAATTATATTAAAATACTTTATTTGTTAAAAAATCAATTTTAATAATTTTATTCAGTGATCTATTGATACAAAATTGATTTGACCATTGACAGTTACTTTGCAATAGAGTGACGATGTATAATGGGGTAAACAAATGGCAATAGGTTAAATTTTTTTAAAAACATGAAGGAGCCAAGTAAATTTTTTTATAAAAAATTATTTTCAGAAACGTTTAAAGTTTATGCAAGCTAAATCTGGACAGTTCAGCTAAAATTCAACTACATAATAATATTTATAATTTAAAGTGGCAACTTTCAATAAAGTATAATGGGTATATTTACGTAGTATATGGGTGACTTTACTAATATTTCAAACTACTGTATGGTATAACTCACTCAAAAAATAACATTAATACAAAATAATAATATTTAAAGTTTCATTTAAAATATAAGATAGTGGCGTAGAATCTTTGGTGTGAATGGTCTCAAGAAAAAATTTTAAGTAAATATTTGTAATTCTAATCATGAAGTCCATAATGTGATTATTGAAAATTTAAAAATTAAATTTATTTAAAACTATAGGAATATA
Organism: Nanhermannia elegantula; assembly: GCA_034699485.1. NCBI lineage: Eukaryota > Metazoa > Arthropoda > Arachnida > Sarcoptiformes > Nanhermanniidae > Nanhermannia > Nanhermannia elegantula. The sequence goes on along the minus strand of JAQGCH010003673.1, from coordinate 3,875 downwards.
AAAATTAATACTTTATAATTAATTAAGATAAAATTAAAATTTTACGTACCGTAACTACCATAGATACATCTAAATCAAAATTAATTGTATTCACCAGCCTCATAAATATAATTTCAGAGCATGCTTTTTTCAATAGTGCGATCTGATCGTGTTGACAAACACTTTTGAATGAGTTCAGTTTTTTTGACATCTTTATAATATTTCTAATTATCCGATCCGTCATCTTAAAGACATCTATAAAACCTGTCGTTTCAGATGTAATTCTAGGCACAGGGTCTCTAAGTATTGCTGTGGCTATTAATAGCTCTGTTAGTTTGTTATTTTCCATTTCATTTAATTTATAATCTAAATCCTGTTCATCTATTGTCTGTTTAATAGGAATTTTGGCGAACTCTAATTCAATTGTTTTTCGGTATATAACATCTGGAATTTCAGAATTTTCGATAGTTGGTTCATAGCTGCTATCATTGCTTGCACTATACATGTTATTATCACTTTCATTATTAATAGATTTTCTGAAGATATCGCTGTTGTTATCTTCAGAAATACAAACATTTGTTTCTTTTAAATTAATCAGTTGAGTGCTTTGAGAACTATATAAAATTTCTCTACTGTTATATATAGGAGTGTTTTCCGATGGAATATGAGGTAAACAATTATTTGAATCGCTATCCATTTCAACTTCGTTAAAACCTTTAGAATTATTAATTATATTGTAATTATGTGCAAACATTCTATGTTCAGGTATGCAATTATTTTGTTCATTTGAATTAATGTTTTGAGTGATTTGAAAACTTTCGCTGCTATTATTTATATTTTGAGAATTTAAAGTTAAACAACTGGTTGAATCTGCAATATTTGCTGCACTTTTTGCACTTTGTCTTTTTAGGCGGTTTTTTATGACCAAATTTCGTTTGCGTTTCTTTTCTTCTTCGGATAAAATCAAGACCTTAATCAAAGATAATGCATAAAATTTAAATTTTAGCTTAAATTTCATTAAGATATTTATTTTCTCACTGTTTTCATTCCTATATCAAAACACTTTTTTAATCTGCATTTTTGACAAAATTTTCTTGTAATGGGATTTAAGCTGCAATTGTCATCAAACGGACATTTGAAGACCTTTTCACGAAAAAATCCAATAATTTATTTCATACTTAAATCTTATTATTTTATTTGAATAAATATAAATATCTATTAATAAATTGATACCTTATTTCTTAATGCATTTCTTCTAAAAAATGCTTTACATGATTCACAAGTAATTGCATTGAAATTATAACCTAAAGTATTAATTAAATAAAACCCTAATTATTATTGTACTGAAAACTTTTTTAAAAATGTAATACAAATAATACCAATAGCTTTATCTCCGCAAATGCCACATAATATAGCGACTTCTTGAATAATACTCTCGTCTGTATCCGTCATATTTATCTAATGTTAAACATTTGATGTATTTGATTATAATGACAGTGTTTTTGAACTTTTATATAAAATTCTATAAATGTTAGTTCATTTAATAAATATATTTTAACAGTACACCTATACGTTTATATTAAAACTGAAGTGACACCCTAATAATCACGTATAGCGTCATAATCTCGAAAACAAAAATCTCGAATACAAAAATCTCGAAAAATTTTTAACATTTCAAAAATTTAATTTTTTTTATTAATTTCGATAATTACGATAAGTTTTCTTTAAAAATATTAGGTTAGGTTAGGTTAGGTGTGCATTCTTAAATTTGTTTTGATATTTTTTACTCAAAATATTAAATTCGAAATTTTTGTGTTCGAGATTTTGTATTCGAGATTTTTGTTTTCGAGATTATGACATGGAACCTAATAATCATATACAACTGCAATGATACAAATAATGAAGATATTTACCATCTTGAACAGTATAATAATTATGCTTTTTTCAATCATATAATGATTTAAATCGTATTTAATGCTAATCACTTTCAATTTGGAAAATATTTATCTAATTCTTACGAATTAGAATACATTAAAACCTCATTTGTTAAAAGAAACTGTAATCACAACTTAAAGCAATGATACAAAGATTAAAGTTTACAACTTATAAAACACTTCGTATGATTGAAGTGTAGTAAACATGAAAATATGATACAGTATTTTGTTTTAAAGATAACTAATAATTAAGACTTATATCTTTAACTGTTTATGCTTTAATCATAAGCTTTAATTAAATGCTTGTATCAATTGTGTTGGAATTAGGAGAAACTGCGTTTTGGGCAAACGGCGTTAGGGGAAACGAAATTAGGGAAACAGTATATAGTCCTACTCTGTACCTGCTATCTGACGATCTGTCCAGTAAACATTAAATACCTGTAAAACATATGCTTATCGATTGAATACTTAATTCAAATTACTTAATACTGAATAACCAAAATTGTTCAAACGTAAAGCATTGCCCTGTATTGGCCTGTATTACATCGGATTGCATTGCATCAGACACAGAAATACACACAAACAACTAATTTAGTAAATAAAATAATATATAATCCCTCATTTACTTACGTTATATCCAACATAAACTATTTATAATATTTAAACATAATGTTCAATTAAAATTGACTAAAAAATGTTTAAATGTATTTTCTAATTATTATTATTATTTGTTTTAACAATAACATAAAATATTGTTATCACTGTTTGCGCACACACACAATGTAAAGTGAAACCATCTTTATTTTCTCAATGCTATGCAACTCAGATAAAGTTGTCTTGAAATTACGATAAGATAAATATGATACTGAAGGTCATTTATGCATTACATAATGTATAAAGTTATATCAAACTTTTTTATTAGTTTAGTTGATTAATTTGTAGTCGAGGTTACAAAATATAATTTGCCAAAGGAGATTCATTAAAAACATTCAAAATTACAGAATGTTCAAGAACTTTCTTATTATGGTAAAAATAAAGCTTAGCCAAATTGCCCTCGATTCCCTGAAAATTATGTCCAAAATGCATCGGGAAAACAGACTTTTTTTACTTTGAAAATATTTTTTATAATGGACCCTATGGGAGAAGATGTCATATTCAAAAATTAATTTAGATACTTTCCCTGTTGAATAATGAAACGAATAAGGGCTCTTTTTAAAGCTCATAACTAGCAGATAATTATGAAATCTTAACATTTTTTCTTAATCCCCATGGGGGGTGGGGCAGCCGTTTGAATTTTTTTTAAAAACTATAAAATTTTTTGGTTAAAAACTAATGATTTATTCAGGAAAATATATTTTCAATTAAAATTTTACATAAAGGAACAATATTACATATAAGGCGATCAAAAAATTTCATTCGATCAAAGTTACATTCAAATTCAACTAATATTTGTATTTTATCATAAAATTGAATAAAACAAGCCTGACCAGGTTCGGGTCGGATCTGGTCAAGTTTGGTAGTTATGGATCGGCAGTTATTCACTATAATGTAGTTAATAATAAATTTTTTAAAATGAAATATCTAAAATTTAAAGAGGCGTTAGCAGCTAAAACAGTTATGAAATAATAGAAAAAATTCTATATTACAAAGTCTATTTTTCGAAATTTTTATATCGAGTTGTGACCTAAAAATATTTCCGTGTAAGAATTATAGAACTCACATTATGTTTATTATTAAAATATTTCTTTGGTATCAATACAAATATTTTAAAAATAATTAATGTTACATACACACAGACGGATTTCTATGACAAAACTATATCAAGCATGGAATGCAAAAAGTACTCTTGTGTTAACATTAACAATGAAAAGCATATATCTTTTACATTAAAAAGAAAAAATATGTTATTAACCGAATACTAAACATAACATTATGGAAAAACCCAAAGCACTAATGATGAGT
>JAQGCH010003672.1:0-10180 GCA_034699485.1 Nanhermannia elegantula | reverse complement strand
TACATGTAATTACGTTTGCTTTTTATCAACATTTAATAGTTTTTCAAGTTTTTTTAAATATTAATAAAAGCTAATAATCATTCAGGGGTTTAAAAACTTTCAAATATTTATGGATTACTTTCATCTTATGAGCGCTTTATTTGATTCAATTTCATTTATATCCTGTACTAAAAGTCTCAATAAATCAGAAGACTATTAATTTAAATATTTTTAAAATTTAGAGGTTTTTTATTTATAAGTTAATAAATAAATGAAACTGTGATGAGTTTGAACAAAAACTGTCTTTAATTAATGATAATTAAGATTTATTGAATTATAATTTGATATAAATATAAATACTAATAATTATTTAACCGAAACTTTTTTATAATAATTTTAAAGAATAAATTATCTTTTACCGTCACATAAAATAAATATTAAGATGAATTACTTTCAAATTGAAGTGATAATAGCTTAACATTTATCAATACTTATTATGAATTAATGAAAAGATGTGCTTAAATTACAATTGAAACAAAAATTAATTTATGTTTATTTACATTTGAGTCTTCTATGGAAACTAAATTTTACTAAAAATTAATTCAATCTTTTTTTGACGGCATTCACAAACCCGCCAAAGCATAAGCATTGACCAAATTTGCGTTTTTTGTTGAGATTTAAGGGTCGAAAAGTGACATAATTATATCGAGCGAATAGATCTTCGAGTGATTTAATTGGTGTTTCTCTTGGAAGTAAGATATAGTCGTCGGCACATTTTCCCCAAATAAGAGAGCGACCATTTATTGAAAGTGCAACAGAAGTACAGCTATAAACACAGGTCCCGATATCTAAGAACTTGTTATCACTTATTTTTATGGCAGAAATTTGGTCTTTTCTGGAGCCGCTACCGATTTGTCCGAAATAATTAGATCCAAAGGAATAGATATATCCCTCAGACGATAACATTAAGCAATGATTTTGACCGCAAATAATTTTAGTAATAATAGCCTCTTCGTTAATAATACGAACCCGTATTGGAATGTTTTGGTACCTGTCAGTAGTGCCGATACCCAATTGGCCGAACACGTTATGACCCCAACTGTAGACCTCACCAGTTTTTGTTAAAGCCATTGAGTTGTGATGACCACAACTGATGGCAACAATCATTTCAGATTCTAAACCCTTCACTTTTTTTGGGATCAATTGATTATAATTATCACTATTTCCCAGTTGTCCCCAAAAGTTGAAACCTTTAAGTATTAATTGGTGTCTATTATTATTCTATTAATAGTGAATAATAAATTAAAATTATTGATACAAAACATACCCCAAGAATAGATACGACCAGTTTTTGTTAAGGCCAGTGAATGAAAGGCACCACAAGATATCTCAATGATATGCTTACTGAGCAAAGCTGTCACCAATTTTGGAGAATAGCAGTCAACTGTTGTTCCGGTAGCCAATTGTCCGAATTCATTATAACCGAAACAATATATTTGACCACATTTTGTGAGCACAATCACATGTCTTAAGCCGAAAGCAAATTTGACAACTGTTTTATTGCACAGCTCTTTCACAAGAGTGGGCTTCCAAACGGGGGTACTGACGCCTAAACCTAAACAACCATTTTTATTATTACCAAAAGCAAAAACCTCATCATCTTTAGTAACAAACAGTACTTCATCTCCATATTTTCCAAAAACGCAAACACTTCTAATTTGTTTGACTAATTCTGGATCTAATTGTCTCAATATATCATAATTAATAATAATTCTTTGAGACATATTTTTTTCAATTATATCATAAGTTGCATAACAGAAACGTTATGTCTTATCACAAGACTCTTGTCTTGAGTACGTCTTAATTAATTTATATGTTGAGTGAGAAAGAAAGAGAACCAACGAAAACAACTGCTTTTAGTTCTTAATTCATTAAAAGTATTTCAATACCAAACCCGATAATGCGTACAAATCTCTAAAACCATCAAAAGTCAAAAGTTAAAAACTATTAAAACTCTATTATGATGTACTGTATAAGTCATTGGATTTAATAATAGTTATTGTCGTCACTATTACTTTGAGCCAACATTTGGGATAAGCTCTATATAAAAATATTTTTTAATCTAAATTGTTTGGCATAACTTCAAAATGAGTAAGAATATCAACAATTTAGAGAAGTCTACAACTGATTCACTTAATACACTGTAAACTCCAAATCTATGACAAATTATTTTGTGAAAACTCTATAACTCTATTAACCTTCAAACTGATATTTCGCATACTTTATAAAAATATATGACAGATATTGGCGTCAATGCATTTCACATGTTTTGCAATTATTTGAAACTATTTATTTCTCATTAGAAATCAAACCTTAAATTCTTAAGATTTAAACTATAAAAATAAGTGCCTATTGTATGACATATGTATGGGATGTATATCTATATAAGTAAATATGCAAAACACTTCTCACATTTATTTTGCTTAAAACATAACTTTATTTATATCAAAAGAGAAATATATTCTGTGATTTAGATTTTGTGAATATTAAGTTTTCATTATTTTAAATAATTGAATGAGAAAAATATATAAATATAAATAAAATAAAGCATTTGAAGGACTCTTTATTAATTTAGTTTATTACGTATTTTAAGTTAATATTTATAAAAATATGATACGCCGTAATATAAACCCCTTTAAAAAGGCAGAGTTTGAAACCCTTTAAGCCCATTCGCAGTCTTCACTTTCATTAAAGTCTTCTATTTTTGGCGGAATTAATGAAACAGGAATTTGTTGAGGAGTTAAGTGAGAGAAGAGATTATGAAAGTCTCTTACAGTAAAACGAGTCAAACAATTATCAAAACTATTGGTTCGAAACTCTGAACTATCACTTGAATTGTTTTCAGTGAATCTATTTTTGAGCCAAATTTCGAAATGAAATTTTGGGTCAAAATTATTATCAATTTGTGCAGAATTTGATGAAATTTGTTGAAAGTTTTCGTAAAACACTTTTTGCTTCAATTCTTCAAATGTATGATAAGTGAGATGCGAATGAACACAATTGTCCCCAAATTTGCATGAATTGTATTTATAGAAGTGATTGCACTCACTCTTCGACAATTCATGTTTTAGTAAATCAATTGAACTTCGGTTTAAGTCATAATAAACTCGTTTTGCATTCAAATGCTGTAAACTTTTTAAATGCTTTTTGCGATTGAGAGCCGAGTCTTGAAATGATCGCAAACAGTAATCACAATAATATAATCGACCCATAAATTCAATTCACTTCTTGTCTTATTCTTACATAACCTGTAAATTAATTAATTATTACAAAAATGATTAAATTAACAAAACTTTTGTTACTTTGTATACAATAAATGTTTTGAAAAACTTTAAAAATTGTTAATATTTGTATTAATTTACAAATAATATAGAATTGATATTAATTTAATGAATATGTGTCTCTATCATCTTAATTGTGTTTATTTGTAACACAGAGCTTATCAACAAATACAACAAATGATTAATTAAATGATTTAACTTCAAAAGTTTTGTTTATAAATTTAGTAAAGGTGTGAGTGAACAGACATTTAAAGTCATGTGATATTTAAAGTCCAATACAATTCAATGTTTTAGCGCCAAATTTCTTTTTATGTTTCAATTATTTTTTCATTTAATTAATGCATTGTTTGAAAAATTTTGATTTTATTTAATAGATAATTAAAAGTATAAAATATTAATAATTTTTTAAATTAAATTTGAATACAGATCACAACCAATTGTTGAATTATTTTGATTTTGTTTTATAAATCATATAAGAATTAAACACTCAATACTATGAATTAATTGTTAGTAAAAAATGAATACAAAACATTACATGGATTACAATTATTTAGATTAATGTTATATTAAATGAATTGCTCTGAATTAACCTCTGATTTAGTTGATAAAACGTCTAATTATTAATTTATTAAAATTAACAAAATATGTTTACATTGAATTTGGTCTATTGTTGGTCTAACTTTATTAACAAAGGAATTAGATAACTTGAATCATTTTGAAATCATAGTGAATTCAGTACTCATCAACGTATTAAACATTTCAATTAATGTTAACAAATCAGACATTTGTCGAAAAGATTAACGAAAAGTCAATAACAGGTGTTTAGAATCTTAGAATTTAGTATTGAAAGGTTCAAGTATTGAAGGGTCACAAACATCAAAATTGATGTATTTCGTGAATGCCTCGAGTAGGCTATGAATGAGTAATAACTAATTAAATCAATTATCTATAATACTACTAATCAGACAGAGTACGTGAGAATCGCAAACCAATCAAAATGAAGCATCAATTGTACTGTACCTCTACAACTACTACTTTATATTTACTTGCAATGCAATTATTGTTCGAACTGAGACATCACATAAAAATAAATGTTCAACGGCTTTAATTATAATAAAATTAAATATAAGTAAGTTTAAAAAAGCTGCGAATGAGTGGGATCTACTAGTGTTCAAAAAAAGGAAGGACAGGGCAATTGTTATTAATTATTATAGAAATTTAGAATAAAATTGAAATCTATATACTTTTCCCGATTGGAAATGACTCGAATACTGATGAAATCGCGATTCCAGGAAATGCCACTCTATATGTGTACAAACAGGTAAACAATTTTGAGCAAAACTGGATTTACAAATGAATGAACTCATCATTTTTAGTATTAGAGATTATCAGTAATTAATTAAATAAAAGGTTAAAATGTTTCGTTCGGTTAAAACTTAACAGCCGTTAGAATTAATTTTTTACACAAGCTCTCATTCATCTCTTGAAAGGCCACTGTTTTGCAAATTGTTTTCCAGTGTTGTGACGCAAATTCTATGCAATACTTCTCTAATTCTTGAAACCGATGGCTTATAGCAGTTGAATACACAGCGCATATATTTTCAATAGAAATGCATTTTCCTATAATTTGAATGCACTTCTGTTTGAGAACTTCTTCGTTATAAATATTGGCCATAATTAATAAATCGAAAGCATATTCTTCTTCCACATCAACTGTATTTTTGTAAAGAAATTGAACAAAAGAATAGAATGTTTTGTAAGAATACCGTTTGACTCGAATTTCATTAATTTGTTTATTGAGATGTGTTTCACATTTTTGCCAAAACTTTTTATTACGAATTCTGAGTATTGTTTTGTGCGCATAAATAAACTTATCCTTAAATTTAAACCTAATGTCATAATCAGACGGATTATTAAATGATTCACTTAAGCATTCAAGTAATGGATTATTCTCTAAAAATTCTGCCACAGAATCAATCTCTTCGTTGACAGTCTCTTCCAATTGTTGTTCAACTTTTTCGGGGATCGAGTTTTCAACAGATATGGGATTAAAAATCACTGCTCTATAAGTAGTTTTGAACTTTGAATAGTTAGCAAATGTGTCATAAATTGATTGCATTTCAATCTCTGTCGGAGTAGTTATGACTCGATCTCCACAATGACCCCAAATATAGAGTTTGTCATCGAGTGAGACAGCAATTGAGAGATCGGACTCATGTGAGGCCACTATATCTTTAAACTTAATGGATTCACTTATTCTCAACGGAAAGTACTGATTGTCTTGAGATCCGTTCCCGACTTGTCCGAAACGGTTGTGACCGAACCCATAGACGTGTCCATCAGATGAAAGCAATAGACTGTGATTTCGACCACAAACTGCTTTCTCGATAAAAAATGTTTTTGACGTTTCGATAAGGAATGGAATATTTCTGTTTTTGCACTTAATTATACCGGTCTTCTCATCGACTCTTTGTGTTCGACCCAATTGTCCGCAATCGTTCTGACCCCACACGTACACTAAGCCATTCTCTGTTCGCGCCATTGAATGACATCTTCCGCAAGAAATGGACACAACTATTTGTTTGATAACAACACAAACGGGTGTCAACCGATTGACATATGTCTGGTCCCCGATCTGTCCCATTAGGTTAGAACCCCAACAATAGAGCTGTCCCTCTAGAGAGAGCGCCATTGAGTGATCACAACCACAACATATAGCAGTCATATGTTTGCCAATCAGGCCTTCAACGAGTTTCGGTTTATTAGAGTTGTCCACAGATTTGTGACCTAATTGTCCCGAACTGTTTGTTCCCCACGAATAACAGTCACCACTCGTCGTGAGTGCAACGCAATGACTGTTCCCGTAACTGATGTCAATCACTTCCTTATCACACAATTCTTTTACTAATTTAGGTTCAAATACATTATTATCTGTGACTCCGATCCCAAGACATCCGTATCTGTTATATCCAAAGCCAAACACTTGATCTTCTTTAGTGACAAATATGACTTCAGTCCCGTATTTGCCGAAAACGCATAAAATCTTTAAGTTTTTAATGTATTTTTGTGTGAGATTACGTCTCAAAAATTGAAAGTTTTTTATGTTTATTAAGTCTTCCATTTGTTTGTCTTATTATTCATTTAATATTTAATATAATAATAAAATCATTTCAATTATTTACAAATTAAAAACAAATTCAAACTTATATCAGATATAACTTAAAGACAAAACTTTAGAAAAGATTATTTTATTTGACAAACGGAACAATGAGGCGTTCATTAAGTACGTTCGTAAAAATAGCCAATTTTCAGACCCCTATTCACCTAAATAACCATTTGCTCTGTTATACCCAATGTTAAAACATATGATAAATTGTTTGTATGCTTTTGACTGAACCCCTCTCCTCCTCTCCTTCTCTCCCCACCATGCTACTTAATTAATGACGCCTATTATAGTTGAATGTACTTTGTTTCGGGATTAAGAAAGGTGTTGATGAAAAGGTAGTATATTTCTAAGATAATCCTTATCTCTACGAAAGGGTACATTTGTATGCAAAAACTTTTAAGTATTAAATTGATTTGAGTTAAAGTTAATATTATTTACAAAATATATATCATTTATTTAAGTCTATACTTTTATAAGTTAAAAGTTTTAAAAAGTGCATTGAGTTTATTTGAGTTTATGTTTAGGAAATATAAAAAATTAGTTTGAGCTTAAGTTTAGGTTAGCTTTAAATTAAATTTTTACTTTGTGTTAAATTAGAGTTAACTCAAAAAGTACTAATTTTGACTAAATTAAGTGAACGACAGTATAAGTTTATAAATAGATAATATTAACTTATTTGAACTCACTTCATATGATTCCGTTAGCTTTGTGCAGCACCTGTGTGTCCATTTAATAATTAGTCCAAAAGCTTTTCTTTTCTTACTTTAGTCATTTCAAAGAAAAGTTATTATAAAAAGTTCATGGAATGAGATTTCTTTTTTGACCTCTCAGTAGATAATATTTTCCGATAATTCAAATATACAAAAAACAGTTTTACAGTGAATAAAATGACTTTTATTTTGAATACTATTTAAATAAGAAATTAAATATAATTAATTGATTTAAAGTATAATTTTAAAAATAAAGTGTAGATCTGTGAGTGAATTAGTAACAGCTATCTATTTGCAATATAAGGAAATTGCCAATTGCAATGCCTATTTCATGTCAACTCAAACCCAAACCCTTGCTTTGATTCTAACAGAAGAGGTAACGACTTATTGACTTGTCGTTAAAACCTCTTAATTAACAATTAAATATCACTCAACAAAATAAACTTAAACACAGCTTTTATGCTTCAAATAATTTTATTGTAATACAAAATATCAAAAGATTTGATGTGAGTTATGGTGCTCTACCCAAAATTTTAGTAAAATCCTACTTTTCATTTTTATTTCCTTTTGTAGTAAAATAGGTTTTCTGTACGAATCTATTAATAGACTGTAAAGAGTACATTTTTGCCACTATTCCTCTTTTGGATTAAAATTACTTAATTTTCTATAATTCTTCTAAAAATGGGATTTTCCTAAATTGCTAGAAATCTCAGACAAATTGTTAAAATTGTCAAATCTGACTGATTAAGATTTATATCCTTTATCAATGCTACAGAGGATAATGAACCTATCAGCTGAAGGTACCTTTATCAGTTGTGTTTAATTCATACATCCACAAGGCTTAGGGTTGCGTAGGGGATAAGTTGAGAAAATTGAAAATCAAAAATGTACAATTTGGCTAACTTTTAATTTTTTTTAAGTTTTAAAAAGTGTACCTTGTTCCCCTTGAGTTTTCCTGAAAAATTGAAATATCCTTTGGTTCCCTCTTTAAATTTAATTCAAGTTTCAGATTTAATTAAAATTTAAATTTATTTTAAAAGACTTTTAGTTAGATTTATGCTTTAATGAATCAAACACTGGGCAAATAAAATCTATTATTTTATTGATTACTAAAAGAGGAAAAAATTAAAAAATACATTTGGCGCGAAAATCTTTAGCGGAAAAATGAATTTTGAGAAATATTGTCTCAGAAAATTAAATTTTTGACTCATCTCAGATCTCATATTTTCAAGAATTCATATAATAAAATAAGTGATTTAGTTTCCCACTTTTTATTCCCAAAAAAATTATTTTTTTAATTCCTATTTTCCTCCCAAATATAGAGTTTTTATTCCCCAAAGTTGGGTCTCTGGTTATAAATATTGTAAAGCATAGGCTAATTTTATGCGAGCTTGAGCTTAAGCTCGAGCTTGGGCTTCATTTTTAAGGGCGAGCATGGGCTTGAGCTTCATATTTTAGGGCGAGCTTGAGCTTAACATTTTGGTGTGAGCTTGAGCTTTGAGCTTATATAAAAAAAATTTCTTTAAAACTAATTTTTTTTATTCAAATATAACATCAATTAGAACAGTAGTCATTTATATGATGTTGAAAATTTCACCTTATTTTAGTTTAATTTTAAGGCTACTTATTTCTATGAAAAGTTTAATGTTTTATATGGTTCTTAAATTCTACGAAAGGTTTGATTTTAACTGGTTTTAGTTAAAAGAGAAGCTCACTGCTGTGAGATTGAGATTGAGCTTGAGCTTGAGCTGAGCTTCCTTAACATCTTACTGAGCTTAAGCTTATTATGAAATACCCGAGCTTGAGCTAGGACAAGCTCAGCTCAAGTTCGAGCTTGTCTTTTGCTCTATTCTAGTTATGAATGATCTGTTATTGTATATGAAAGAATGCTTACCCTTTGAATGAATACCTTTTATACCAGGCTTGGCCAAACAGTGTCTCGCTTTTATGAAAATGTTTAGCCCTCAGAAACAAATCACTGAAATTTTTTGCCTCCGTTTCTTATACTATCTTTATTACCTGAATGTATAGCTCGAAAATCAATTCTGACAGCATTGAGGCTCAACAATTGATTGAGTTTGCGATACAACTCCGTTTCAGATATTAAATTGCATTTATTGAAGGTTAAATAGTTGGTGACATGCATTTCATTTACAAATTATACAGTTTAGCAAATATGTCTTAAATCGTATCTAAATAAAGAATTTATTGCTGTTTATCAATTATAAAAGCGTCAATTACATAAAAAACGCAAAAACAAGAGCCCTATAATAATTAAATTAAACAACTTATCTTTTAAACATTATACATACATATACTGTATAAATATATTTTATATTAAATTTAAAGTAAAATACAAAAAATGAAGAAGAGGTCCCACCGAGATTCGAACTCGGATCGCTGGATTCAAAGTCCAGAGTGCTGACCATTACACCATGGAACCCTTGATAAAGACTATTAAATTTGATCTGGTTTAGTTAAATACAAGCACTCAATGCCAGCATAAACTACTGTAAACTACAATTCAGCACACGTTGCAATTTGTCGAGAACTATCATATAACACTTGATGCTAATGTACAGGTACTACGAATTCAATAAATCATTTCTCGTTCTATATTTAGTTCAATTTTGTTTACTTAGGAGAAAAAATTAGATTTTAGCTGAACTCTAGTTGTTCATAATTATTTTAGATAGCATTTTATAAATAAGTTAACTTACATTTAAATGAACTAAATTTCTGCTCTGCATTCATGAAATAGTGTTATTTTAAAACTCTTATCAACACAATAAATAGGAAAAATCAATGGTTAAGTGTTTAAACATTTGACAAAAATAAACAAAACAGTATTTTTTGACATTAATTGCCATTTAATGCTCTTCTATCCCAAAAATAAGTAACATACTCATAACCAGAGCTGTGAATTATCGGGAATTCCCGGTCTTTTTCCTTAAGTTAAATCATCGGGAGATTGATATTAGAGC
>JAQGCH010003671.1:0-10181 GCA_034699485.1 Nanhermannia elegantula | reverse complement strand
ATTTATGACCATAAAATTGTATTATTATTTCTCAATACTACTAATTAGTGAGACATCTGTTATGCAAAACACAGTTTTTCAAAGTCAAAAGTTTTTCACTAGTTTTTCAAACTTTTTTATGGAAAAAAAATTCATTTTTGTTAATAACTACAGCCACGACTTTATAATAAACACTTTAATCATGAACTTGATTAAGAACTGAATACAACCATATCTTTAATTAATATAAAAGTTATGTTTAAATTACTTATTATATTATAAACTTTTTAAGTCATGACTTAAGCTATAAATTAGCAAAACCTGAACTAAACTCAAGAAATAAGTTTTCAAAGCATTTAATTGTTCACCAAATAGCAAATATATAACAAATAATTTTCATATAATTTTCAAAAAATATATAACATTTATAAACATTTTGATAGAATCCTTGAAAAGACAATAGAATAATAGATTTATAGTTAAAACAAAAATATTCATATTATTTAAATTATAAATATTATAAAGAATTTTATTGTGAAAAATAATTGATCGCAAAGTTTATTAACAATTAAAATATTATCTAATTTTTGAGAGTTTTATGGGTGAAGTTGAGTACACTGTTAGAAAAAAGGGTCCGATTTGGTTGGGCTTAAAAGTTGAGGGAATTATATTATAAGTACCCGCCGGTATGTTCTTGAGCTGAAGTATTGTAAAACCAGATCTGTATTAAAGTAAAGTCATATCAGTTATGAGAATATATTTATTATAAACCAATGAATTGTTAATTTGTGTAAAATATAATTCAATTTTTGCGAACCGTGTTTCACATTAAATTAGATATAAGTTTGTCTTAAATATAACTTATTATAAAATACTTTTTATAAACCGTAAAAATAACTTATGAAATGTCTTTTTTACTGTAAAATCTTTTTATAGTTAACTGTTTTATATGAATGGACACAATCATTGTCTTAATTAAGCCCTTATTTCAAAGAAAGATTTAACCATTACTTTGAGTTAAAACTTATTATTTTTATTACTTTAATAGCAGTTCATTATTAGTTCAAATTATTTGTAATCCTTTAAAACTCTCTTTAAGACTGTACTGAAATTGTATGAGATTTTGTGTGTTCTCATTATTTAGAGATAACTGTATTTACGATAAAAAAGATTAGCTTTTTATAAAAATTATTCTAAAAAACTGTTATTTAAGTTTGCATTTTATGATTAATTGAATGAAAAAATTTTGTAAAAGTGAATTTAAAATTGTTTAATAAATAATTGAATTCTATTCACCTGAAAGAGCCTGAGTTTGCTTTTGGGAAATAATTTGGAGAGTTTTGGTTTACAATACTGACAGTCGATATATCGATACCAATCGCATAATCTCTGCAAAAGATAAAGAAATTTTTTTAATTCAACTCAAAGAAAAACTAATATAAAAATAAATACTTCGGTCCTTTCAGGTCAATAAGCAGTTCATTATCACTATCATTGGCTCCGCTTATGTTCAACTGATAGACAGGATTTCGGGAATAAGTCAGAGGATTATTAAGACATCCGCCGGCGCTCTCAGCAGTCCATTTGCCGTTCTTTTCCTTATAAGCAAATAAAACACATTAATTCAATTCAAGCTATAAATTGATATCTAGAGTAAAAAAAATGAATTTAAAAAATAATTGTTTACCACTTCCTTATATTTATAAGGATTGAGTAGTTTTTTGAGACTGAAAGCACACGTGGAATAGGCTCTAATCGTATAATTAATTGTATTTGACTTCTCGTATTGCGAAATAACTAATGTATATCTAATACACCCGTCTTTTGGTACTATTTTACATAAATAGTGAGGACTATTAATCCTGACCCCGTCTATATAAGGCGGCGGATCGACTGTTCATTATAGAGATAAAAAATTATACAATTAATAAATAATCAGAAATAGTCTTAAATAAAGTAAAAAAATTCAATTACACGGCATATAAACTTTTTCTCCATTATTCTTATACACGAGAAGTGCTATATATTCGCGATTATTTGCGAAATCATTCTATAGAATAAATGGAAACAAGAATTTAGTTAAAAATTAATTATAATTTAGTATAATTTTCATGCAATTTCATACCCTATCAGTTATATGTCGTGTTAATAGTATCCAAACTGTACTTTCGGGGCTTTTAATAGTTAACCCGTATTGAGGATTATCTCCGATATTATATAAATCTTTTACGGGTCCGACACCTGCATTCCAAGTACTAAAAGAAATAAATTTGAAAATATTAATGTGTTTTAAGTTTAGAAAATTCTTATTTGTTTAATGACTGACTCGTGTGTACAATAAGTAAACTTAAAGAGCGATGGATTCCAGTTTAGATACGAGACATCGAAGAATCGGTATAAGGAGTCAATATCTATCCAGAAAACGCCTATTTTTAAAATATAATATTAAACAATTATAAAAAAAATATAATTCATTTTCCGGTAAATGTTTACAAACCGTTATCAAAATTTCTGGCACTTTGTGGATCATAATTGAGTGCAGTCTTCATACTAGTGGTCCAGTTATCGACATCTCGTTCAGAATAGTTTCCTTTCCATCTCAAATGACTCCACGGGTTCTTCAATAGAAACAGTTTTTTGTTCTGTAATAAAAAAATTCAATTTTTCCCATAAAAAACAAGTTTTAAAAATAAATATTTTAATTAATTATTTAATTAAATATGAATTACATAAACATTTTTAATGTCAAGCATGGCATAGGCATGTGTTGGCACTAAACCAGTCCTTTCGCCCTCACTATCTGTGAGTTCTCCGGTGGCAAAAGTTATTAATACATCGCCTTTAATATGTCTCTCGTATAACATTT
Organism: Nanhermannia elegantula; assembly: GCA_034699485.1. NCBI lineage: Eukaryota > Metazoa > Arthropoda > Arachnida > Sarcoptiformes > Nanhermanniidae > Nanhermannia > Nanhermannia elegantula. The sequence continues at coordinate 7,336 of JAQGCH010003671.1, read as the reverse complement.
TGAATGTTTTTTCTTTATCTGCTTCTGAGCCATGAATTGATAGCCTTTCGGGTATCCAAGAGGTCAATGCGTGCAGATCTATATTCTGTGCCATTTATTAAATAGATTTTATTTTCTGCGTTTAATATTAGGTTTAAGTCAATACTAACAGAATTACTGCCTGGAAAGTCATAACCGCCCATCACTTTCAGGTATGCCTTTTCTAGTAATGAAATCCAGAATTCATTTCTATTACTTGAATGAGAACACAATAGTTCGCCGCTTCGACCAACCGGTAGTTTGTCGTCAATTAATACCTGTTTTATATTTATGACAATTCTAATTAAAATGTAACCTAATTTTTAATAATTTGAATGCATATCGTATATGAAATTTTTTTCTATTGGTTAGTTTCTAATGCAAATCGCTCTGACTTCTTGTCTAAAATGGTCTAAAATATTGAATTTAATAGATAAGTATTGTTTAATAATATAAATTTGAAGATAATATTGGTGTCTTATTTGACAACACATTTTGATGGTTTCGCTTTGAGTGCACATAATAATAGATTGCATGCATTTAAACAAAAGCAACATTAGTGTCAAACAAATAACTTATTAGTCAAATAAATCTAGTATTTTGCGCAGCCATTGTCATTAGTTTATCTGTACTTAGCTCTTATAGCTCGAGCTAAAGTTAGTCCAAAGTTAAAAACTATACTATGAATGAAAAATATATTATACTTCTATAGAAGTGTTTTTCGGCATTTATGGCATTTGTTAATAATTAGATTTGACTCTTATTTAGAAATAATTATCAGTAATATTATTGTAATTGTTGTTGAGCTCAAGCTATATCCCACATAAAAGGATTATATTCCGAGAATTTTTCACAGGATGTACAATAAATCATAAACAACACTAAGCTGTCAATAGAGATAAATGTTATGTATGACTTCTTATTTGAAATCCTAATAGTTTTCTCAAAATTCTATGTACGGTAAGGTAAACTCCCAATAGTTTTTACTCTAAAACTCAACCTAATATATGAAGTAATGTTGTATTGTTTGAACACAACCTTAAGGGCAACTCTTTGACTGCGGTCAAAGTCAAAGCTATAGTTTTCACTGAGAGCTAAGCTAAAGAGTCAAAATATATGAGCTCTACTTTCACTGTTTTGACTCTCAATCGTTAGAAGTGAGGAAACTCTAAATCTGGTAATTGATAAATAAAAGGCGCAACAGATTAGATAAAAGCCCAGTTAAAATTTTTATGTAATTACAGCATTGGGTCACTTGTTTTAAAAAAAAGATTGCAATATAATTGAATTATGTTTTTTTGATTGTATTGAAAAATAAATTTTTTTGGTGTTAAAAAGGCCAAAGTCAAAGTCAAAGCTAAAGTTTTGTAAGATAGTTAAGCTAAAAGCCAAGCATTAGTTTAGCTTTTTAGCTCTTTTCTACACCACTATCATGAAGTATATAATTAAACCTATTTAATGAAATCACTCAATTTATTATCGTTTTGTTTGGTAAAGTAATCCTAAAAATTATTATCACTTTTACTATAACTACTGTCATCAGTTCTATTCATTGTTCTTCACTTTTTAAAAAACTATTTAAAGGAAAGCTTTTAGTCTAACAATACTCACAGTTAGTTTGACTTTCATTTCATTTGTGTGAAAATTGATTGAAAAAATAATGTCTAAAAACTACAGTAATCAAGCGTCGGGTATATTTTGCTATTTTTTAATAATTAGAGTTTTAAAAAAACTCATTTTCAGGTTCATCATCAAACTCATCATCAAATTCATCTTCCGCTGAGAATTATAAGAAGCATCACAAGCAAGATATCGATTTCTTTAATGGGTTACCGGCTAAGCGGCAAAATCAAATATTAGAGAAAGTGGCACTTTCTCATAATAAAAAAGAATCAGGTCAGTTCCTAGACTTTATTAGACTTTATTAGATTTTTTTAAATTTTACAACTTTTACTTTTTAATAAATAAAAGCTCAAAAGTTGGTCAGAAAATGGGATAAAGAGGATAACCGCGAGAACTATGGCAAAAACAAGAAAAAATGATAGCCTCAAACACGATACCAACACTTTTTAATACTTATTATCCTATTTTTTTGAAACATTAATTAATCTCTTAATACAAGTGTATCAATATTATCATTATTATACCCTTAAATATGAAGCCGTAAAAAACTAATTTTCTGTATTATTGATTTCAATAATGAGTATATGGGAAGTAAAAGTTTATAACTATTTTTTTGGTAGTGTTTATTATAAGTCGCATAAAAACTTATTCATATTATAGAGAAACCGCATAAACTTTTAGAAACTTTAACTCATTTATGAACACTATTATCAGTTTGTCATTAATGTTATACATTGTAAGAATGGAAAATTTATTCCAAACTTTAATATTCTGTAACTTATTTTCATTACTGTTTTAATAAATAAAATAATAATTTTTAAATTTTTTAAAAGTTATAAAATTTATTAATTTTCAGCAATCATTTGAGAAAACTCTAAGTTAAAAAAAATTCAAACTGTAGTGAAATGAAAAAGCACTGAAAACGATATAATTCTGTAATAAAATAATAAAAATTGAAATCAATACTAAATAACAGCAAAAATCAAAATAATCGCAAAACAGGACTCACTTTACTTTAAGTTTATATTTCCTTAATATTAAATATTTTCTTACTATTAATTAAAGTAAAATTTAATATAAATATCAAATAAGACTCACTTTTCTATTGACACCATTGATATTGAATTTAATCATATATTTGCCGCACGGGTTATAACAGGGCTCACCATTACGTCTCTGCGGATATATAATAGAAGTTATTATCTTTTTGCCGAACCTTTTCTCATAAAGAGCCGACACTGCGAGCGATGCCACAAAAGAACAATCGCTAACAATGGTCTGTTTAATACTAAAGCAATCCACTGATGAGATAATAGTGGGATTAGCGCTAATCTCATCCAAACGAAGCCACTGACAAAAGTGTGTCTTTTGTTTGGGTGACAGTGTTAAAAGTCCGTCTTTATCACTATATGGTATCGGATATGAAAACCTCTCCTTTAAGTCCACGCTAAGAAAGGGTACGTATTCTCTGCCGTTGATTATTGAAGTGTGTCTCAACACTGAGATCTCTTCCCTAGTATACGACGACTGACCACTCACCACCAGTTGGCCCGGCCTTGAGCTCGAACTCTGAGCTGTTATTTCGTCTAATTTTAAGTCATTTAGATTTTTAGGTAAATCACAGTTTTGTTGACTAGATTTGGGTCCCGTTTTGGGCTTTTGTGGGCTTTTGATGTCTTCCGCGCGATCTAATGCTTGCGATGCAAGACTTGATAACTTTGTTTTTAATGATTCGTCTTTTGTCTCGTTTTTCTTGATTCAAAAAAATATAGTTTTCATTAGTTTTTTAAGTTTTAGAATAGTTATGGTTTGAAAAAAGCTATCTTTAACTCATTCATGACTTTGATTATAGAATAGAAAATCAGAATCAGAAACAGTTTGTTTGAAAATTATTTTTTAACTTAAAATATAATCTAAAGTAGAATTTTACTGAAAATAACTTATTTCTAACAAAAATAGTTTGTATTAATTTCTTGAATAGACTGCAAATCAATATTATATTTGTGTTAGACATAAAACGACAAAAAACACAAATTTTTGATGACTTTACACATAAATAATTGGATAAAAACATCTAAAAAGTTAAAATTTGAATATTAGTTTGAATGCGGACCGCATATGAAAACTCTAACGAAAGAAGTTATTAAAAAAAAGTATATTAAACACAAAACTCACAGCTTTTAAACACAACTCAATGGCCTGTGTATACAATTCAATAGCTGTCTCATAATTGCAGTCCTGGTCTTCATCTAAAGCCTCTCTCATGAGAAACTCCGCTCTTTCCAGTTTAGACAACTCTTCCCTTTCTTTAGACTCAAAACTATTATTTTTTAACTCATTTTCTGCGTAAAAAAAATCAAATAAATAACAAAAAATTACATTCAATTTAAATACTTATTAATCTATCGCTTAATAGTTTTGCTCTATTTATGTATTCATTCATTTTTGACTCAATATCTGCTGACTTTCCATATGTTAAACATTTTTGAAGCATATTTGAAGACTCCTTAACACAAAACAATTAATTAATTATTTTTGAAAATGATATGTAATGACAAATACCTTATAATAATAAACAGCGGCCTCTAAATCATTATTAGCGTCAAAATTAACGGCCAATTGTGCCAAATGTATGGCCTCATTATGTAATTGGTTTAAATCATTGCTATTATTGTTTGACATTTTTATTACAGTTTATATTAAATTAAATTAAATTATTATTGTTTTGAATGCACTGTAAACTTGACATAAGAGTTAATATTTATTTGACTCAAGTCTTGATATAAATAACTACTGATTAACACAGAATTTATATGTAATTTAAATACTAATTTAAATTTATTTCACAGTTTGATTGTAATCATTGATTAGTAAGCATTTTGTTATTGTTTTCAATTTTTAAAGCACATGAAAACCTACGAAAAGAGTAAATATTGTATGGCGTATGACATCTATCGATATAATAAAAGGTTGTTTTACACTATTAGTCACATCTCTTATACAAAATACTGTTTACTTTTTAAGTCAAAAGTTTTTCAACAGTTTTTCAGCCCTTAACTTCATTTTTAAGAATTTGACTTTATTTTTGTGAACTCGAACCTCAACTCTATAATAAAACGATTTTATAATGAAGTTGATTGAGTTGTGTTAACCTTATGTTTCAAATAATTAAGTTATAAACTGTTTAATAACTTTAATAAAGTCATAATTTAAGCTCCAAATTATCAAAACCTGAACTCAAAATAAGTTTTCAAAGCATTTAATTATTAACAGATTAAAAAAGATTTTCAAAATAAATAGCTTTCAAAAGTTGAAACCCAAAAACCCAAAAACTTTAATATTTTAATTATAAGACCAATAATTGATTACATATTAATTGCAGAAAAAGTAATCAAATTATACAAACATTTGTTAATACAATAATCATATAATCAAATAAAACAATATTTTTTAAATTGAAAGCCAGTTATGGCAAGCGATGCGCTCGGCCTCGAAAAAAGTAACTTTTACAGAAAGTTAGTTATTGTTAGAAATTATTTATCGTAATCACTATTACATCTGTTTTTAAAAGCTATTATAATATCCAAAAATGCCTAAACTTATGACATTATATTTTTTTGAAAATCACGAGATTTAGTAAACAAAAATTGAACAGAATCTTAAATTCTGACATACATTGCATATGACTTCTTTAGCCAATTCTAAATTCAAAATCCCGGACACTACACTTCTTTGACTGTGATATAATTGTTTAATTCAAATAATTAGTATCTTTAGTATTATAGAAAGTAATATTCATTAAACGTAATTAAGCAAAAAGTATTCTTGAAGTTTAGGCCATAAACGCATAGACACACACATGATTAGTAAGCGATTAATACTTATAAATATAATATTATAAAATATAACCCGAAAAAGTCAAAAAAATATATTGAAATGTTTAATTAGTAATTAAATATATTTATTGGTAAATGTTATTAAAGTTTAACAATAGTAGAGCTCATTCTTAAGCTTCTCATTGACAATAATTTTCTGATTCAATTCCGATGCATATAAGACCTGATCCTCTGCAATGATATCTCTGCTTTCAGTTCTGATGACCGTTGACCTCAAGTGAACGTTAGCCCTAAAGGCAGCCAAATGTGCATCATTTACAGCCACCGGAATAGAAATCGATTGTGTCGTACGACTGGATAAGAAACACAAATAATAACACCGTTTCTGTGTCTCAGCGTCTGACATATTGTTCTCATCTTTAGTTCTCTCATCTCATGATCTAATTTAGTTCAAGATTCTTAATCTCGTTCTCGGAACTGAATCAACAAGTTTTTTACAGTTTGGTCTGGAGTTGAAGCCTCACAGACACCTCATAACAGTAAACAAGCATAAGATTTTATAATTTAAAATATGTTTAACAGGATATGACTATTGCGTAATATACTCAATAACTTTAATTAACCAAACTATTCATCCAATCAAATGTGCTTTAATTTAATTAATAGAAAGTTATAGAAAATATGTGTAAACACAAATTTTAAAAACTATGGATACGCCACTGTCTAACAAAAGATATTTGTCTTAATTCATATGAAACTCACCTTTAATAAGAACTTAAACCTTAACTTAAACTCAAACTCGAAAAGCTATAACAATAATACAAAAAATATTAACAAAAATGTTTATTATGATTAGAAAAGGCATTCATATCATTCATATCATTCATATCATTCATATCATTCATATCATTCATATCCGATTCATACGATTCATACGATTCATACGATTCATACGATTCTCATTTCAATGTAAACTTAAAAACTGTTTTAATAACTGAACAGAACTAACTTTTGTTAATCAATTAACTAATTGCTCAAAAGTATTTTACATAAAATAATGGAAATATAAAAAACAAAAAAAAACTTTACCTGAAATTACTTTTTCAAACAAATGCAGCTTTTATTGAATATTTAATGAAGAGTTACTTAAACTAATGAGTGCGAAAACATCTTCAAAACGACAAAGTGTTGAAACAGTGAACGCAGTTAAAGATGCAACTGTTCGTACTTTTGCGACCCAGACCAACCCAAACTGGAACATTTTCAGTCAACCCAAACCCAACCCGACCCAACCCAGAAGACTATAACTAATTTCAATAAATTTTTTATTCGAAAATTACAAATCAATCCGATTTATTGATGTAATGTTAACAATATTTGACTCTCTAAGAGATTTTACAACAATCTATATTCACCTGAATGACAATGAATTGACATAATCGTCACATTAATTCAAATAAAATAGAGAGTGAGTACTGTTCAAAATCTCTATCAAATTAAGCTAAATTTGAATAAATGTTCTTTGTTATCAATAATATATCTTAATCTTATGCATTTGACAGGTATGATGTCTTAAATATGTGTTAGGCTTTAAACAGGGGCCAGGCTTTAAAAAAGGGATCAGGTGTTCAAAACATCAAAGTATATTAGTTTTCAGTTTTATTTATCTAAATTATAATTTGAGGATCAAATTTTTCTTTAAAATCTGAACAAAGTACGAATCAAATGGGTTTGGGTTGGCAAAAGTCAGACCAACTGCAAAGTTTTAATATCTACCCAAAACCAACTCAAACCATTTGAAATTTTGAAATCTCGGCCCAAACCAACCCAACACGTCTGGAACCCAACCCAGTTGCATC
>JAQGCH010003670.1:0-10182 GCA_034699485.1 Nanhermannia elegantula | reverse complement strand
GTGTTGAGATAGTACTGAGATCGCAACTGCTTGATGGACACTCCAGCAAATCTGGCGTTCATGACCTCATCGCCACACACATCGATTTCGCGTGTAATGTAATCTATATTTTAACTTTAAGTTTATAATTTCTACGCATTTGCACACAGGCTGTGCCGCTTTATTATGAGTTATAAGTGATTATAATAGAAAAGATGTACACATAGTCGCTGATGACTTAATGTTTACTATTGATTGAGTCTTAATCATGCAGTCCTTGATCTGCAAAATTATGGTCATTAGTTAGTTATATTTTGGTCACGCAGTCACGCAGTCACGCACATTGTCTCACTATTCCATATCTTATCTACTCATCATCCACCTTATCCACAATGACTCTGTTATGCTTCGCTTTTTCTATTCATAAAATTAGAACTAATTTTGAGCGCCTGAGGAATAACTACTTGTGTGGTCACACTCTACCTAAAAACTAGTATCTGCGCCAACTTTTCACAAGGAGGACCAAAATTACTGATACGATCGCCAATACGGCGATAGACTGCCTACGATTTATGCAAATATGGCAATGAAAGTTATTTAATGCCTTTGCATTTGACCTCTTCTTTACACCCTGTCATGCAATTTATTCAAAAGCTTTTGTTTCCAAATATCGCTCATTTGCTTCTCATATCTCACTTCAAATAAACATAACATTTAATTACTCAGCTATGAGAAAGTTATTTAAGTTTCTATGATTTATGCACAGAAAAAATACCAAACTATCGGTATAATTATAAGACATAGTATAAGACATAGTATTATCCCTCCCTATCTTTATTTAAAGGCTATATAGTTAAGGTTTGACAACATAACATTTCACTCAATCTTAGCTTTGAGTCTATACTGCCTTACAGTTTTGCTCTGACTCGATGTTTAAATTGAAATCAGTTTTGAACGAAATAACTGAAAAATAGTTAATGAATAGTAAAAACTGTATGAAGTAGTGATAGTTAAATAGAGCATCTTTAGAGGTATAACGAAAATTACCGGAAATTAATGATACAAATTGCATGCCATTGAATAAGTTTTGTTGGTGGGTACGATAGGGGATAGGGGAAAGGTGGTTGTCTTTGACAAGTCGACAGATTTAATGCATGCACAGTTCCCCTCCTCGAAGTTCCTCAAGATCTACTGCTACTTGTGTGGTCCCTTTCACTTGGGCGACCCGTTGCTGGTCTCTTAAACTGAGTATTAAAACTTGTAGCTGTAGCCCGACTAAGGACTCGATATGAGAAAGCAGCCAATGAACAGCCAGCAAAACACTAATCGATCTTCCGTGCAATGCTGAAGAAGGAGGAGACTTAAAAGAAAAGTGCTTGTTTAGTCTAACCGAAAGAAGTTAGGGCGAGGTGGACGGTGGTCTCTCAATGTGGTATTAAACTGCTTCACACAAAATATTAGCCTTCCATCTATTAGAACTATACCATCACATACATGTGCTCGAATCCACCTTTAGCTTTATAACTTCATCAGCGTGTCGATCCACCTATAACTATAGCACTACCTCAATCAAGTCGCCGATAGTTTAGTTTTCGCAGACTGTGTGCTAAGTTCCAAAATTGTGTTTTCAACTAACGTTATAATTCTTGTTTTTTATTTATTTTCATCCTATCATAACTTTTTTTCTGTGACACACTATTGCCGAATGTCTTATAAAACTAACAGTTTTATAAAAATTATTTTGACGAAGATCTTATTGATTAATAATTAATAACCAGTTCTAAGAAAGTTTAAACTATAATTAAGTTTTTCTTAGCAATTTTGAAAGTATTTCAGGCTTCACTACTTGACATAAAGTGAAACAACTGCGTACGGTTGAAGCTATAGTAGGCCTGTAAGCTGTGAGCCATAGCCTTGTGTGCAAATCCTGCTCTGGCAATTTTGGTGCACTCTATGAAAATACATTACTCTTACTACGACTCCACAAGTTATTCACTCAGGAACATAGAGATCTAAATTGTGTTTATAGCTAAATGCTTGATCAACAATCAGCAAAATTGTGTGAACCCATTGGTCCGATTTTGACATGGGCTCAGTCAAGATCATGGATTTATAACAATAATGATTACCACAAAGAAAAACTTTGAAACAACTCTTAATAAATCGAAATTGTCTCAATTGAGCCAACATAAAGTCACAAATGTCAGCGTTCTCACCAGGACTTCTTGGATTGATGCTAAGACTGCTCTCATACAAATCGAAAAGGTATGTCTGAATTGGTGTTTCCAACTTATAATTATCTGAAAGGAGATCCAAAATTCTCCAACGGGTGCTGTATATCCATAATTGAGACATCAACGTCCCTAAAGTGCATGTTCTGTTTTGGTGATTCCATAGGGCAAAGCATCTGGCAATAAGTCAGCCTTATGGGTGCGGACCAAGTTGCAGACCTATCTTCACGATTTAGGTTTCTTTATACAAAAGAATGCTGGAAAAGTATTATTTGTTGGCCTCTTAGTCCTCATAACGTTTTGTGTGGGTCTTAAATCCGCAACAATGGAAACAAATGTCGAGAGATTATGGGTTGAGGGTATGTGACTCTGACTTTTTACGAATAATCTTGATTTATAATATATTTACCTTTTATTATCGTTTAATGATCACAAAAATTTCTAATTCTATTCATTCTCAGAGGGAGGAAGACTTGAAAAAGAAATGAAATATATTAGGACTACTTTAGGCGAAGGCTTTGGTAGTACTAATCAGATAGTGATTCAAACGCCAAAAACAACTGGTGCGAGTGTTCTTCATGTTAACGCTCTTTTATTACACTTGCAGGCCATGAAAGTGGCCACAAAAGTGACTGTTGACATGTTTGAAGTGTGAGTTTTGTTTTTTGCTATATATTCTATTATCACAAGTTATATAAATATTATATTATATATTATTTTGTTTTTAATATTTGTAGCACTTGGAGACTCAAAGATATCTGCTATTCGCCGAGTATTCCCAGCTTTGATACACATTATATCGATTCTGTAAGAGCTTAAACTAAATTTTTTAATTCAATCTACAATTTTGCTTAAACCCAATTCAGATGCTCGAAAACCTATTTCCGTGCGCTATCATAACACCTCTCGACTGTTTTTGGGAAGGCGCCAAACTCTTGGGACCCGAATTCCCTGTTCCTATTCCGTGAGTCACTTTTTCATTTAACTTTTTATAATTAACTAATTTTGGATTCAATAGTGGACTTGGGATTAACGTCCAGTGGACTAATTTGAATCCTGAGCTTTTAATTGAGACAATGATGTCAACTATGAGAGGATCAGAAAATCAAGCGAACACTTTTCCGTTTTCAACATTACTTAAATTTATGAAAAGGGTATTTATTTAATATTTCATGTATTTATATATTTTCAATTCATTATGAAATTGTATCCATTAAAGGCTGGAATAACGACCGCTTATCAAAAGAAGCCGTGTTTAGATCCAACTGATGAGAACTGTCCTTCAACGGCACCAAATAGACTCTCTGGACAACCGCCAGATATTGGCTCTGAACTAACTGGTGGTTGTTATGGGTTTGCCACTAAATTCATGCACTGGCCCGAAGATTTGATAGTTGGCGGCGTCAAGAAAAACAAAACCGGACATATCGTTCGTGCGAAAGCACTTCAATCAATTATTCAATTAATGGCAGAACAAGAAATGTATGAGTTTTATCAGCACACGTACAAAGTTCACAACTTGGACTGGTCTGTAGAGAAGGCTAGAGTTGTACTCGAGGCCTGGCAACGAAAATTCGCTGAAGTAAGTCTTCACTATTTTCAAATCGCAAACCAATTAAATTGAATCCATTTTAAGGAATTTATTGACTCATAAATTTTAATTTTCTATAGGAAGTACAGAAATTCACGAATAATGACCATAACCTGAAACATCATGACATACATCTTTTTACGAGCACTTCTCTGATGGATATAATGAAGAACTTTTCGGATGTGAACGTGACCAGAGTTGCAATTGGGTATATCCTTATGTTGGTTTATGCGGGATATTCGCTTTGCAAATGGAACAATAGTCTCAACTCTCAGAGCTTTCTAGGAATGGCCGGAGTTATTATTATTGGCCTCTCAGTTGCTGCGGGTCTCGGCTTTTGTGCATTGATTGGGTTACCATTCAATGCATCCACAACTCAAGTAATATTCAAAGATCTGAGCATTTATTATAAAAACTAAATTATTCAATAAAAATTATATTTTTTAGATTATTCCGTTCTTAGCATTGGGTATTGGTGTTGATAATATGTTTCTATTAGCACATACTTATTCTGAAAATATGGATGTCGACACTCCTCTTGAGGTAATTTTATTTAATCACAGAAATCTTAATTCTAACACTCAGTTTCATTTCTTGTTTTCAAGTTTACCTTAACGTAATCTTAACTTTTCATTCAATAAAAGATTAGAATTGATTTCATTTTCATAATTCTTCTATGAAATCAGAATAATCAGAATACAGGTTTCTCTAATGTGTCTCAGATACCTGTGTGTACTGTTTGAATCTCAATTTGATGAGTTTGTCCGGTTTTTCTAAAATTTGATATTCCTTTAACTTATTTAAGATTTATTAAAATTAAAAACACATAAAACTAATGAAAAACTTATAAAAGAGAATAATAAAAAAATGAATTTGCAGAATAAAACTGGTGAATGCCTAAAGCAGATTGGTTCGAGCATTTTGCTGACATCATTTGGGAATGTGTGTGCATTCTTGGCGGCAGCAATAATTCCTATCCCAGCCCTTCGGTGTTTTGCCCTTCAGGCAGCGATTCTGATAACATTTATCTCAGTTTCTGTGATACTTTTATTCCCTGCTGTGGCGAGTATTGATTTGAAAAGACGTCGTTCTGGAAGAAGAGATATATCGTGCTGTTTATACGCCAACATATCAAACAATGATGACCAACAAACTTATGACAATCATTCAAATGCTAATCACAAGCACAGCCAGACTAAGCATTTCTTAAAAAAGAAATCAGACGCCAAAAAGTGTATTGTGCACGCACTGCCTCCCGACAGGTCTCATGTGGTCACTATTCTGGCTCCTGACAAAAGTGTGACTCAACCGTTTCTGCCGCGAAACACAGTGTCGTGTAAGTGTGCGGCTAATGACAGTTTAGTGCGTGAACACTGTGCTCCTGATATGGAGAAAGGAACTCATGTATTGTCCAAATGTAAAAATCATCATAAATGGACTCTCACTTATTTTGCGGGAAACATTTACGCACCGGTTCTGCAAAAAAAACCTGTGAAAGCATTCATAGTCTTTGTATTTTTAGTTATTTTGATAATAAGCATATCAGGCCTTCTTCGGGTGGATGACGGACTTGACTTAACAGATATAGTTCCTCGTAATACCATTGAGTACAGGTTTCTAAGTTTTCAACGAAGATATTTTAGTTTTTTCAATATGTTTGCTGTAACTCAAGGCAACTTTGAATACCCCACAAATCAAAAGCTTCTTCACGAATACCATCAGACATTCACTAGAGTGGGACAAATCATTAAGAATGATGACGGGGGTCTGCCTGAGTTCTGGTTGACTATGTTCCGCGATTGGTTACTCGGATTACAAGAAGCTTTTGATAGAGACTGGAAAAATGGTTGCATTACTAGAGAAAATTGGTTTTCTAATGCATCCGATGACGGAATACTTGCTTACAAACTATTAGTTCAAACGGGACGAGTCGACAATCCCGTTGATAAGTCTTTGGTAAACATAATGTTTGCATTTTTTTGAATTTATTTAATTTAAAGTTATTTATCTGTTTTTGATTAGGTATTGAGTATGAGATTAGTAGATGAGGTGGGGATTATAAACCCGAAAGCTTTTTACAACTATTTGACGGCTTGGGTTTCAAACGATGCGTTGGCTTATTCTGCATCTCAGGCCAGTTTCCGTCCAGAGCCGCGACAGTGGATTCATGTGGCACAAGATGTTGAGCTCAAAATAGCGAAATCACAACCACTAGTTTATGCACAAATGCCTTTCTATTTGAATAACATGAGAACAACCACTGAAATAACAGACACTATACAAGCTATTCGTGCCATTTGCCAAAAATTTGAAGATAAAGGAATTCCTAACTTTCCGACTGGAATACCGTTTATTTATTGGGAACAATACGTTAGATTACGATTTTATTTATTTTCAGCACTTGTTGTTGTTTTGGCGGCTGTTTTCTTAGTGATCAGTGCTTTTCTTCTCAATCCTTGGACCGCAACTCTGATTGTTGTGGTTTTATCTATGATTGTGGTCGAACTTTTTGGGTTAATGGGTCTTTTGGGCATTCGACTGAGCGCTGTTCCTGCTGTCATTCTTATAGTATCGGTTGGAATTGGAGTCGATTTTGTGTCTCACATAACTCTGGTAAGCATTGAGACATTTCTCATGAAAACTTTGAAATTGGCATTCATTTCATTAAATTATAAATTTTATTGTTATCAGAGTTTTTTGACAAGTATTGGCAGCAGAAATCATAGAATGAAAATGGCATTACAGCACATGTTCACACCTGTGACACATGGCATCATTTCGACAATGTTCGGCATATGTATGCTTGCATTTTCTGAATTCGACTTTATTATAAGGTAAGTGCTGTTCTGGTGTTGCAATCAATTCAGTGCTAAAAACTGTTTCTTAAATTCTAATTAAACTTTACATTACTTCAGATACTTTTTCTATGTATTGTTTGGTGTGGTTGTGTTGGGCGCTCTCAATGGACTCGTATTACTGCCAGTTTTGCTATCAATAATTGGTCCGCCACCAGAAATAATTCCATTCGAATACGAAGACCGCATATCAACTCCGTCTCCATCGCCTTCTCCGTCCATATCACGCAAAAAGTTGCGGACAGTCAGTGGTCCTTATTTTTCGAGACGATCCTATCCTAGAGTGCAATCGGAAATATCACTTTCCACTATATCAGAAGAGCCGCAATCATATCATTCTTCACATGAGATTGTAGTACAGCCAGAATTTGTTGTCGAGACAACTACTATAACGAATGCGCCCAATGGTGTCAACCAAACAGTATCTCAAACTACCTCAACAACGCCTACGTCTTGCTGTGAGGTATAGAGTCATAGATATGAGTATTAATTATATGTTTTATGTACATCTTTTATGTACATCTTTTATATACATCTTTTATATATATATCTCTCTTATACATGAAATACAGACCAGTTCTTCAGAAAGTCCTACGCCTTCCACAGATCGTGAGAGCCCAGCTATGAGTGAAAGCAGTGGAACCTCTTCAATGACTAATGAGAGCAGCAGTTCCGAGACAAAGGCATCACTACCTCCTCAGGGCTGCGCTCAATCGCAACACACGGTGACCACTAAAGTGATGGCAACCGCAAAATTAAAAGTTGAAGTTCACGCGCCTTATATCGAAAGAGAATATAGTTATAACAATATTCCAAACTATAGTCGTCCTAATAGTAGAAACAGAGAGCAGTCAAGAAGACATAGTCGTGGTTCAGACACATCAAACCAATTTCAGTGAATCCTCACATTCTACGCAAAACATATACTAATAGTTTGCGTTTTTTCTCTTCAAAGAAGTATTGGATTAAGTATTGAACCAATTTATACATTTGGACAATCACTCAAAGTCTCATATAATTTATTGAAACATATATATAAAGCTCATCATCGATCAAATTCATCATTTTCTGTATCATTTTATATGTATATAAACTCAAAATGATTTCTTAAAATTTTAGCATTAAATGAGTTTCAAATAAAATCTAATACTAGCGGAAACAGAAGGTATTTCATTGAAAAATTGTAATTTATTTATTTTGATTAAAATATACATAAAAGATATATAAACTTTTGATGATTTCATTTAAAAGTACCCGAAGTGGCTGTATATAAATGCTTATATGGTATTACATTAAATCACATTTGTTTATATTGTAATAATTAAACTCATGATATACAGTACAGTAGTTTAATGGTCGCCTTCTTTTACTAATAAAGCGATTCATTTTATAAATCTTTATTAAATTTCTTTAAATACAATAAAACTGAACACTTTGAATGAAATACTATTAAACCACTAATTGAATAAATTTTAGAGGAATTTGAGTCAAAATGAAATAGAAAAACAAACTTATGAGAAGAGTATGATATAAACTAATGCAATACAACCAAACTTCTGTTCGCTCCAGTTATTAATACTTAAGTATAAAACATTTAAAATTTAAATGATTTTCTATGGTTAAAATTCAATTTTTGTTCACTCTTTTTCAACAACTCTGGGTTTTGTTGTTTTTTGAGCAGTTGTTTGTTTTTGTCGCGATCTTCAAAACTGAAAGGCTTGAAAGCAGTGGCCTTTTTATCAGATTTAGGATGAAATAAGTGAAGAGGAGTCTTAAAAGAAGGCATAGGATTGGCTTTAAATCGAGTCATCTCTTTGTCAAGCGGTTGGTCATCAGTTGCAGACAGTTTAGCGCTTCGTAATTCATTGCGCTTCTCAGTGAGAAAACTCATTCCAATCGCTTTTGTGGGAGCTTTAGTTGACTTGACTCTAGGGATACCGCTCGCAAACTTGGCATCGAATAACTTCTTTCTGATTGGATTCGCTTTAAACGAATACTTTTTAATGTCCTGAGCAATCATTTCTCCTCTTTCTGATTGACTTGGATTACATCGATGTCTATGGAATGCGTGCAATTTTGGAGATATTGGACGAGTTAGTGATGAGACTGAAGAGGAGCGCGAGCGCTGACCGCTAGTATTTCTATCAAGAGTTCGCGATCTGTCGTAATCTCTTGGCTTAGTCTCGAATTCATTTACGAGTTCAGCCATTGATTTATATTTAATGCCAGAATTATTCTTAACTGCAGAATATAATGAAGAACCGATTGAGTGCGAACGAACTCTTCTCTCCACATTTGATCGTCTAATAGGAGTTCCCTTTTTGAAAATGGAGTTCACAAATCTTTTGGCTGAACCCAACTTTTTGGCTGATTTTATTGGACTTAACAGTCTCACCGTTTTGTGGACTCGACTCTCAATCACATACGAAGTTCTGCCAGTAGTCGGCACTTTACTCATCGCTTCCACTGTTAAGTCAATGCCATCATTACATTCGTTCAAATCATTTTCTAATTAAGGAAAAAAGTTTAATAACAATGAAGTTCAACACAATTAGAAAACATACCAATGACAGCATTTTCGGTCTCTATTTCATCGATTTTATTATTTTGTTGGTTTTCATTATCGTCTGTTAATATGTGAGCCGTTGTCTTACTTCGAGTCGGAAGCGATTCCAACATTTCCTTCATATCAAAAGCCATCTCTTCATTGACTAAAACCTGTTTAGACTTTCTGTTTCTCTTCTTCTTAGAGCTGGCAATACGTGACTCACGCAAAGGTGTGATCCCATTGTGCTGAAGGGTTCGCATTGGAGTCGAACGCAATTTATAAAGCTTCTCGACTGTAAACGATTTCTTTGTTGAATAGAAGACATCGTTGTCCTCAATGTCTTCAATGTTTTCTTTGTTTATGGTCTGCGGCGGTGTTTCATAATTAGAGCTCTTTTTGAACGACTTCTCGTCTTCAACAATAATATCATTTTGAGACACATTTACGGCTTTGTGAGAAGTGTTTGCCATGATTTCTATGTTCTCTTCATAACTGCTCTGTCGGCGATCTTTTTCGTGATCTATTGCTTCAAATAAAACACATCATTATATCGTAATTATAAATAAATTTAATATAAAGTAAAACCAGTTTTGGTCACAGAATGACTCATAAGTCAAACCATTACTAGTATTGAAATATTAATTAAATGAATGAATGAATTACTGAAGAAAGAGTCCATTTCTTGTCTCTGATCCCAAGTCTCGGGAGCACTAAAGTCACAAAATTGCGGACATTTATAATCCCATTCTTTGGTCACTTCTTCTGCCGAATCGCTTAACCTTTTGATAAATTATTTAAAAATATTAGTTTTTATTAAAAGTTATAATAAATTAATAGTATTTATAATTAGACTATAATTACATTTTAGAAAATATGAATCAATTATTAAATGAATACAATTTGTGAACAAATGATTGTTATTTATAACTGAACTCAAGTAATAATAATCTTATTTCAGTTCAAACCTAAAGCGCTTTC
>JAQGCH010003669.1:0-10182 GCA_034699485.1 Nanhermannia elegantula | reverse complement strand
ATAGCTCTCTAAATAAGGAGATGCTCTTGAGTTGCCCACCAGTTCGGGTGTTTGGGTGTGAGGTTTGATCTCATTTACTATAATATATTCTTTATTTGGCAGCTGTTTATCAATTGAGTCCTTAATTGTTATTTAATTTAATTGAATCTCAATTTATTTCAACAAAAGTAAGTATAAGTCAAGAGTTTTGTTACTTACAAATGAATTCAAATTTTAAATTATTTATTGTTTACAAAACTTTTTAAAACTAATCATAAGTTTAGTTATTATTAGATTTGAATTAATTAATGAATAAATTTGAGTGTTTTTATACTCATATTTGAAACAAATGTGAAATAATTTATAATTTTATTGATTTGTATTAAGTGTTAAATAATTACAAATAGTATTTTAATATATTATTAATAGAATTAAAGCGCAATGTCTTCATCGCCAACTCTGTCCCGCAGACAACAGACATCTCCGGCCACAACACCGACGTCTCCGAGTAATGGAAAACCGGAATCATTTCTCGACTATTTGGGAACAATTGGCAGAAGAAAAAAGATGAAAGAAGGTCAGGATCAGAGAGTTGTCCAACAATTATAAGTCACTTTTGGTTCTAATTATGCATTAATTTGAGTTTCACTTCAATACTATTCATGTTTGGAGACATTCGGGACACAAATATTGCTCTCAATCAATACATTCAATACTATTGGCAGTACTTTTAATGTTCATGTGTTTGCTCTCTATTTCAAATTAATTATTTGATAATAGTTTGCGTTCATTTGATTCAATTGAAAGTCTATTAAGAATTTATAGTTTATAAGTAATGTTTGAGATTATGCTTATTTTACACATATTTAAAAGCGTTTATATGTTTAAAGTAATGTTAATGTTATATATTTGATAAGTTTTGAATTTATGCTAAAATCAAATTTCCAAAAGTTCCACAAATACTTTTCGGAGACATTTTTATACCAAGGAATGAGCCCTTACTTGGGTCGGACACAGAGATCAATAGCAATAATGTGCAGCCATTCTTACAAAAAACAATACAAAAATAGTAATAATCAAAGACAACAAAATTAATACTCTGTATAAAAGTTAAGTTACAGTTATATGAAATAAGAAACTCAAATAATGCAAAATATTAGTTACTCTAAGTTTAAGTGAAATACTGGGTACAGACTCGATAGGCTGAGTCTAGCCTAAGGTCCAAAAAGGCTCTTCGAGCTGAGTTTGGAGCCCAGGCTAGCCTATGGACAACATTACACTTCATTACCACGAGCTTTAGTTTAAGTGCAGGTATCGAAAGATTCAGCTCAAGACGTTTGAATCTGAAAACCAAACGAACAATTAGTTATTATTATTTAATTTACTCTTCGTTTAGCTGCAGATGATCTTTAAATTATAATTTAATTAAAACTTTAATTTGCCTTAAACTTTGAATTTAATATTATTGTTATCGATGTTTAGATTACTTTTGATCTAATTTATGTTCATTTGAAATGATTACAGTCTCTTGAACTGAGTTTTACAGAAAACATAAAACAATAGTCTGTACCAAACTAAAGCTCGTTTGCTTCAGTATATTATAATTATTGTTAAATAATATTAATGTTATTTTATTCATTTTATTCAACAGTCGAAGAGGTACAGAATATTGAAGAGGAAGGACGACAAGCGATTGACAGCAATGCACAACACCCTGTCATCGATGCTCTGCCCGAAGAATTCGTTTTAGGCATCTATTTATTAATCATTTTAGTTCATGTATTAAACATATAATTGATTCAAATACTAATCAATTCATTAAATGTGTTTTTAGATGAATATGAAGAGAGATCTATGATAGAGCCGGGAATGATCAATAACCATGATTTTCAAGAATTAATCAAAATATTGGTCAATTGGATCAATGATGAGCTCAGGTTAGCTAAAAATTAATTATATTTTGGTTTATTATCTTGTGTTTAATTTAATAATTGTAGTGATCAACGAATTATTGTCAAAGACCTCGAAGAAGACCTATTTGATGGTCAAATATTGGGAAAACTAATCGAGAAGCTGAGTGGTCAGAAGTTAGATGTGGTTGAAGTGACTCAGAATGAAGACGGACAGAAGGCTAAACTCAGAACTGTTTTAGATCAGGCCAATAGACTTCTTGGAATACAAGCCAAATGGTCTAATGTCAAGTGGACTGTAGAGGGTATTTGTATTCTTTCGCAATTGATTTCTTGAATCAAAACTCGAATTTCTATGTTTTAGGCATTCATAACAAAAATATGGTGCAAATAATCCATTTGTTGGTTGTATTGATCCGTCACTACAGAGCTCCCATACGTTTGCCTCAAAACGTTAGCGTCAGCTTAGTTGTAGTTCAGGTATTAATACATTTGATGTTTAAGTGTTAATATTTATACTAATATTTAATATAAATTTGAAATGTGATCAGAAACGAGAGGGTCATTTGCATACAAGTACAGTAACAGAACAGTTGACCGGTTCTTATGATGAGTTGGGAATGAGAATAGAGCCAAGAGATGCGTTCGACACACTCTTCGATCACGCGCCCGACAAACTTCAGATCGTGAAGCGATCGCTCGTTAATTTTGTTAATAAACACTTGAATAAAGTTAATATTGAATGTTATGCGGGACAAAGTGGCGTCGATTTAGATCCAAACCAGTTCAGTGATGGCCTTTTGTTAATATTCTTGATGGGAATGCTTGAGGGCTACTTCGTTCCGTTGGGCAATATTTTTACGACAGCTGTGGATCCTATTCTGGAGGCGACCACTACTAAAGAGACAGCTCTTCAGCCTGAAAATTATGTGGACTCTTCCCCTATCAATAAACTACACAATGTTAACGTTGCCCTTCAGTTATTAGAAGACTCCGGCATTCAAGTAATTGCTTTTATTTAACTTTTCAAAATTGAATCAATTAATTATATTTTTTTATCATTTCAGGTAAAACAGAAACTAAGAGCTGAAGATATTGTGAACGCGGATATGAAGTCAACACTAAGAGTCTTATACATGATATTCACCAAATACAAACATCTCTAACTTGAATCTCTTGAAATAAGTGCCAAAATTTCGATGTTTGTGTTCTAAAAAAATCTCATATATTATGTAATCTTATATCAAAGTAACCACAACTTAATGATCAATTTTAAGCTAATTTTAATAATAAGCTATATCTAACTCCAGGCAGCAATTATTTAACTTATTAATTATCGAATATAGCATTTAATTTTTGAAATAATTTAGTTTATATTAAAAGTTCATTTAATCAAATAAAGTTAACTATAATTTTTGATAATAGTCTGTATTATATAATCAAATAAAAGTTTTAACTCAACATAAACGAACATTTTTCCTGTTTGGACAATAATACCTGTACTATATGAGTGTGCTGTTTAGTTTCGATTTTTCAATGTGTTGGTTACATATTGTACTGGTATATCTTTGAGTGGGTTCCAGTGCCTAAAATAGCAGCCACACACTTTTTACTACCACAATCCCATCCCATTATTTTAAATTTAATCCTCAACCTATTCCACGCACTTTTTTGTAACATTAGTTTTTAACTCACATTAGTAAAAATGAATGAATTTAGATGAAAATTGAACTTTCTTCTAGTGATTTGAAGCTAAATTTTCTCAATAGTTCAAAAGTAGAGGATTAATAAAATAATTTTTATAAATACTTACAAATTTAACTATAAACTTGTTTCTAATTAATTTCTTATAATTTATTGAATAAAATACTGATACAAAATAAATTAAAACAAAAAATAAAAATTGAGCCAAATTTTCTAAATGCTGATAAATAAAATTCATTGAGTTCTTTCTATGATTTGGAGTCAGATTAACAGAAAATCGATGATTTGAGGTGCAGCTAATTTTTGAAAATAGTTTTCCAGATGCGCGCCTATCGAAGCTTTTATTGTGATGAAAAAATCATTTGTTTTCTTCAAGTCTTCTTTGCTTTACAATAATTTTTTTAAAGTTACAATTTTTTAAAGGAAATGACTTCCAATTCCTTCTAAGTTGAATGAGAAATACTGCACTTAGAGTATAGTTAGATTTATAGATATGTTAATTTAAAAATAGTTCATATTATAGTAACCTACATGTATCTTATTGTAAAGTCTGTCGAAGTTTTGATGTAAATCAATAAAACTTATCGCTCAGTTTTTAATCTTTTTATCAATAACTTTTTGATACCTCAGAACAGAATTGGCCAATGCCGGTTGGTAGGTGGTTGATACCGCCTAGGCTCCCAAATTTTACAATATTTTATTCAGATTTATCATATTCCTATTGAAATTAAAGTGAACCAAAAAAATTAGTATATTTTAAAATTCCGGTTTTACAATTTGTCTTTAAGTTAAAGACATACAGTACAGCATACAGTCCTATACAGTATTTTGCGGAATACCCAACAAGAATATAAAATATGCAGCTATTTTTATAATATAGAAAAAAGTTAAACCTTTATGTAATTTAACATGATGTAGTTAAACCTTATATCTAATACGTAACGCAATTGAACACGTTTTCATTACAGTTTTATAAGTCAAAATTGGTGCGAATGAACAAAAAATGCAGAAATTACTAGAATTTAATTTACAGTAAAGATTCTCATTATAGCAAACAAGTGAAGTTCATAGCAATATCAGGGGAAAACCATCTCATCACTCTTTGGTTAGAGAATAACAGAACAGCTACCAGTTGGTTGACTCTTCAATTCTCATATGTATTGTTTGCTATTAAGACTATTATTCTATAGAAGGATATACTATAAGCAGCTTTTCTTCAATTTTGGTGTTTTTCTATGTGACCGAATCTTAAATGAAAAACAAATAAATTTTTTATTTGTGTCATTCACTCACATGTCAAATGAGGTTTCTGTCAAATAGAAAATATATCCTCTCTAAGAAATTTGTCTGACATTAATTTACTGTATATAACCAATGTTATGATGAATTTTTGAATATAGAAATTAAGGCAAATTCAGCAAACTATTCAACAAACATTTGATTTATGTTTATTCAAAAAGTTAAATTTCAAATTTTAAAAATTTCTTTTAGTAAATTGAATTGAATAGTAAAGAATTATTTAAATATTGCAGAATAAACGATATATTCGAGTTTCCATTTTGAGGTAAAATACAATTTTTGTAATCTCCTTCAAATGAAGTTATTATTAATTAATTTTCAAATCACGCCTGAGAATCAAAGTATTCTAAATCGAAAAATTGAGACTAAAAACACATGATTTACATTTTATCTAATATTATAGAAAGAGCTGTTTACTCAATTGGAACTTTTAAAGTATTGCTTCTTTCTTAGATCAGAGATTACTGACAAGACTTTCCAAACATAAGTTAATGTATTATTTTGAAAGCTTATTGTATCTCAAGAGAAATTCTTCTTATTACTCTTCTTTTGATTCAAAATCATTCAAAACAATAGAAAGGATAATAAAAATTGTAAACACTTATAAGCAGTAAAATCTTTTTACTTACGATTACATTACGAAGTCTTTAATGAATTTTCACTTCAAAATAAGAACTAATTTCTAAAATTCTTAGAAATATCGACCTATTTTTTAAAATTTAATTTAGTGTTTATAGATTAAATTTACAAAAACTAGACTATAAATGGATACTTTTTTAAAAATTTGGTTAAATTTTCTCAGTGATCATAAAAATAATCAATTTTTCAATAATATTACTTATATATTTGGAAAAACAGCCGAGTCCTCTAATTCATTGTTAACAATTTTCAATAATGCCTATAGTTTTTAGAGGATTAAAGCTATAGTGAACTCATTTGCTCTACAGTAGGGTTGTGATCGATTGAGAACGATCATAATTTTAAATATGTCAAGTTTGTAAAACTTGAAAAAATAAGTATTTGATGAACCAATAAATGACAATAAAGCTTAATTAAATAAAACAAATTTTTTAAAATAAAAAACATATTTAATTATATACTAGCTAGGCAGCTCAATTAATGACGCCCACCCAAAAATTTTGAGCTACCCTCATTATGAGAGAACTACGTCAATGGAGAAATTAACGCTGAAATATCGACCAATCTCATTATCTATAATAAGGCATTTCGTTTGATTTCATATATATTTAAATTAAAATTAAAACTTTGCGCCACCTTTGATCGATTATCTTTCATTTCTTGAAAATTGATCGATTATCGATCGAACACTTTAGAAATTTTACGATCACAACTATACATACTCCACATACTCCACATACTTGAGATTATCACTATAAACTAGAATGAATGTGTGATCAGCTCAGGAGAAAATTTGACATCTTTTCCTCTTAAAAATTGAATTAACATTGTTATTTAATGAGATAATGATTTTAATGAGATTAAAATAAATAAACTTTAGTTTAAATGAAGATAAAAACATTATATTACTTTAGTTTTGAAAACTTGTAAAGATCGCAATCTTTGCAAAAATATTTGCTATAATAGATTAACTGAAAATGTACTCCAGTTGTTGACTTAATACTTGATCTTAAAATTCCTTTCACATGCTTCAGTTTCACTTTAAAAAACACTGCATCAATTTAATATTTTAAAAAATTAAATTATTTTTTCAGTAAAATGTGATCTGTCATATAAATTTAGAAGAGAGTAAAAGTGGAATGTAATCGAATTTATCAAAGAGAATTTGTGATATTTTTTTATCTCAAAAATAATTTAATTTAAAAAATTCATAAAACTCAAATACAGAGCCGTAGTCATAGAGGGTTAGGAGGCAATAGCACCCAAAGGATTCAGAATGATATTACTTCAATTGAAAGCTAAATTGTTTTATGAATAATTTAGAGAATTTAGTTATGGAAATTATTGCTATAATATTTACAAATATATTACAGTATAAAATGTGAAATGAAATAATGCGAGAGAGAGAGGGAGAGAGATCTTGAGTGAGTTGAGGATCACTTCAAGTTCTGAACTCAAATCATTGTTTTACTCCAATGGTTTTTATGATTATGATTAAGAGTTAAAACTTTATTAATAAATAAAAATAAGGAAATTGAGAAAAACCCGATTCAAGTTGAAAATTGAATAAAATAGTATCAATTTTTTGACATATTAATTGACTAATGAGCTAAAATTTGGGGAAAACGAATGATTTGAGTTTAGATCTTAAGTCAATTGATATGTGGGATAAATGGTTTTATATTTTATATTGAATGCTAGAGCTTTTTTTGCAATTAATCGCTCATTTAAAGAATCAATGTGATTTCGTTCTTGGACAAGATTAAACTCATATCTAGATTTGATCACTAAACTAATCTATTTTATAATCTATTAATATTAGATCTCATAATTATGATGTTTCAAAATTTATGTTTTTTCTCTTAAGAATCCAATTTATATGTGAAATAAACTTACTTTAACTCAAAATGAGCAAAAGTAAGTTACTAAAAATTAAGTTATGTTTACTTAAGTTCTGGTTCGAACACACAAAAATTCCGGCAAAAATGTAATTTGAAAATTTTTTTTAATTTAAAAATTATACGAAAGTATGCGATTTTTATTAAATATAACAGACCAACCAAATCAAATCAAACTAATTCTAATCAATTAACAATTTATTGAGACGTTAGTGTGTCTAAAAGTTTTTCGTTTACCTATACTTTACTTGCTTTAGGTAAATACATACCTGAACAAACTCCGGATCTTTGGGGGGGGGGGGCTTCATTCCAAGATTTCTTTAAAAACCGAGGGGGAGGGGTGTAAAAACACGTCGATTTTAATAAGCAATTTTTTCTCAAATTGCGTTTTCCCACCAAAAAAAATTTTTTTAGAAATTTCTCCCTTTTTTAGAGAATCATTTAAAAATCATAGATTTTAATGCCATTATTTGATGCATTAATGCATAGACCTAATCAAAAAATCTTTTATAAGAATTTAAATTTTAATAAATCTGAAATTTTAATTAAAATCAAAGGGGGACCAAGGTACTATTTTTTTAATTTCAAATTTTCTTGGTGGGGGTCTACACTCTAGGCAAACCTAAGCCTTGTCCAGGTATGGGTAAAGAAGTGATTTGAATTATTAATGGTATAAAGGTTTTCAACAAATACAAAACCATTTTTTTCAATTGATGATAAAAATACAAATCATATTTGTTAAATGCAATCAAGTATAATATGGTTTTGTTGAACATTATTATGAACGGTGTTATTAGAGCGCTACGTTGCTTATTATGTATATTATAATAAGTTGATTTATACTTGTATAAGAATTATCATTCAAAGATACCATAAACATAATTTTAAAGTTTTTTGTTAGTACAGTAAAAACTGTGCTAAGCGTTCAAATTTTTTGGTCGTTTAAGACAACTACAAAACTTGAGTTGAAGTTTTTAAAATGTGCATTATAGCCATTCCTATGCATAGTGAACCCCAATATAGTAAAGCGACTACAATTTAAGACATATTTCTGAACCTATTTGTTCAGATTCAAAATTTATTGTTACGATTATATTTATAAGCAAAATCTGATTATTACTAATGAATATCTCCACTATTTCAAAGAAATATTATATATTTACTTTGAACAATTCATTTTTAATTTTCGCTTAAAAATGTTTTCTTAATTTATACTCCATTATTATCTGATAATTATGTTTTAGACTGCTTTAAATTGCAGTATTTCGATAATTTTTAAGTTATAACCATGAATGGGATATTTCGGGTCAAAATTTTCCCAACTCAGGCAGGGTATTCGGGCCAAAATGAGGGTAAATTCGGGTCAACCCGAGATATCCCATTCCTGGTTATAACAAAATTTCAATAATGGTTGTAGAGAACATTTACCTATATTTAGTTTTTTTGCATGTTAATTATATAACATTTTTATATGATATTAGAAAATAATCTCTTAACTTTAAATTATAATGAACATTTTTATAAATTAACAGAAAGATAAAAATGTTTTAGCAATTATTTGGAAATTTTTCCAATGAATAGTCAAAATTCATAAATTTTTAGATTTTTGGGCTAAATTGGTCGTTTAGATCAGGTGCTTGTAATGCTACGGGTTCCATAAAAATAGCGGTCGTGGTCGCTATACTCAGACGCTTATACATTGAAAATAGCAGTGTCCGTCTGAGTATGCGGTCCTTTCCTCAACCGGTCGCTAAAACAGCTTTGACTGTATTTAATAGCAAAAGCATTAAAGAATTAAACGGTGTTTATTCTTATAATTCAAATGTGGTACAGCATAAATACAGGTGTCTGTCACTTTGTTTTGCTTTAACAAGATTTGTGTATTGAGAACTCTCATACTCTATAAGAATTATGGAATTATCGATAATATGTATTATTTAAAATAATTCTTATCAGATTCTAATGAACTCTAATAGCATTAAGCGTTCAAATCACATATAACTTGTATAACTTTCTACAAGCACTGTATTTCATTTTCACATCTCAACATTTATTCACAAACAGTTCAAAATTCAGTCTTTATATTAATAAATAATAATAAGTTTTTCTTTATAATTCATTGATCACTGAATTGGAATTAATCCTTACTGTATATCATATCTTCATTTAATGCTGGAGTAAAGGTATTTTGGATGAAAATTTATAAGTACTGTTAAATCGATGAAGATATCAGAGGTATTCTACTGGTAACTCATGATTTATTCAGTAAAGAATTTCCTTCCTATAAAACTTTTAATCTGTTCACAAATAATATAATAATATTTTGAATTTTAAAACTATTAGTGTATAAACTTTATTATCTTAGTAGAGTATAAATATAGTGTAATCTAACAAAAAAGAGAATATCAAACCACATCCGATTAGATTTAATTATTTCTATAAATTGCATCAATTTTAAACAAATTTTTTGCGATCCAAGTTATATGCATTGCAACTGCATTTAATTTTGTTTAAATAAATCAAAGCATAAAAATGCAAATCAGACTTATACATAAAATTTCAATACATTATTATCTTAAACTAATTTTGAATAATAAAAAAAGTGCAAAAACTTAGACTTACAAAGAAAAACAGCGTTAGAACCTTAAGGAAATTTCATAAAATCGAGAATAAAAAGAATTTTATAAAATAATCAATGAAGCTCTTTAACTATTTGTGTTATGTTCTTATTCTTAAAAGTTAGATTAGAAAAT
>JAQGCH010003668.1:0-10183 GCA_034699485.1 Nanhermannia elegantula | reverse complement strand
AGTCTAGTAAATCCCTTCAGCAGGTAATTATGCCTCAACAGGTAATTGATAATAGTTATTATCTTTTTCAAGGGCTTTTCTATACAAAGAAATAAAAAAGATTTTTTATTAATTTATAATTTATTTATAAAGACGCAATTATATGCGGAAAAAAGTTTGAAATATGCATTAAAAATATATCAAATATTTAATGTACAGTATTCAACATTTACTTAAATATTAAATATTGTACAAATAATTTTGGCAAAATAATCAAAAAATCGAAGTGGTCAAAACTCATAGGTTTTCCTAACTTAGTCAAATTTTGTCGATGAGGTTTATGGGGGTTAGATATTCGCATCAAAAATGAATATTTGATTCGAGCCAAATACAGCAAAGTATGTATTATATGCATTATACATGAAATTTGCAAAACTTCGGTCTCTGTTTAATACGCAAACAATCAAGATTTTTTTTATTCATATTAAAATTTAATTAAAAATTTTAAAAATATAACCCAATCTCTATTAATGAGAGACAATTTCTGCTCAACTAAGCCTATGCCTATGCCTATGCCTTTCTATATGATAAACACAGACAAGCCAAAGCCACAACTATATTATTTGACGAATTTTTTCTGTTAAATCTCTCATAAAAGTAAACAAATTACAAAAATTAAGTGATTAACTTTTTAACAATTAAAGCAAATAAACTAAAGCAGCACTAAATGTAATTTTCATTTGTATAAAGTAAATAAAAAATGATTTCTTTAGTGTTATTCATAGATTTATTCACACTTACAGTACAAAAATTTAATTATTAAAAAACTTATAAAATATATCTATCAGTTTTTGCGTTCGGAACACTTCTCACTAACTTTAAAATAAACAGATTAAAGAAACCTTTAACTACATTTCAATGATAAACTTAAGAAACTTTTGTCATTAATTACTATAAGTTTGGATATCAATCAAAGTACATTATTTGCACACAAAATACTGTGAATCATTGAAAATATAGTAAATTGACATAAAATTGATGAATATCATGAATGACAGTTAGTTACCAAAACATAAATATACACACATTAGATATTTGGGTTCATTAAAATGATACAAAATTTAGCCTATGATTATGCTTTCTTTTGATTGATATCAACTTATATTAATTATTGACTAATGTATAAGTTTATTATTGAAAAGCAGTTTTAGGTTTCTTTACTCTCTTTATTTTAAAGTTAGTGAGAAGTGTTCCTGCAGCAAAAATTGATAGATATCTTTCTTTAAGAATAATTGACTTATTTAAAATTGAATGACATAATTAAGGAAATATTTGATAATGGAATAAATATTTAAGAGAAACAACTATTTTAATTAATATAACAAGTAAACTACAATACTGCGACTCGCTCAAAAAGTAGTCACCTTAGAAAAGTATGTATAACACTAATTTATGATCACATGTTATTGTTGTTTGGTAAGTTTACTGTGCTCGTGCAAATCCTAAAAGGGATTTCTCCAAGAACAATCAAGATCAATGAGCACTACCATCACTAGGTATACTTTAGAAATACTTTCAAGAAAAGCAGAGGTATTAAAATAATTATCTGCAACTTTAATATATATAATATGATAATTAAAATGTATAAAAATAAATATCATTAATTACTTCATAGCTTTTGAAATAATTTATAATAAATAGTTTCCAACACCAAAATTCAACACTTTTCTTAGCAATTCTTTCGATAAATATCATTAACTATCAAAATATTGACAAAATTAAATATAAAGTTATCATAAATTTTAATTTACCTTAAAATTGAATAATGAACAGAATATAGCATTGTTTGAACGTTTACTAAGAATTGTCAAAATATTATGACGTCTAGAATTTAATACTAGAAGACTATTCAATAGACTATATTAAGCCTTTTCCCACATAACTGCACGTCTTTTACGATGCATACAATGGATAACTAAATACTAAACCCTTTCATGGAAGTGTTTAGTATTTATTTATCAAATATGTGTTGCCTGAAATGTGCAGTTATTTGGGGAAAGGCTTAATATGATTTATTCGCTTCATAATTAACTGAAGAGAAGATGTTTATGATCAATAAAAATGCTATAGTTATTAAAAACAACACATAAATAAATGGAAATTTAAAGACTATATTAATTTGACTAATAATTATCATAAATATAATGCTATTAATAATAGACCCAATTATTAGCCAAATAGACATCAAATACTTTGACCAAAATGTTATTTCATTTATTTGTTCACATAATTTTGAGGTCTTTGATTATAAGGTATTATATATGAAATGAATTTTTAAAAATTATATGATATTCATTTACAGGTATAAGACAAAGATATAACCGTTTAAAAAATATAAAAATACTTTATTATTCATAAATATTTTAAACCAAATTTAATAATAGCGAAAGCAGACAATCCTAACCACATTCCTAATAGACCACCAAAATTTCCAATAAATGTAATGAATTCCATTTCAGGCATGTGTTTAATCACATGATCGGGCAATCGATTGTGAATTATGGTAATCCATATATCTTTGTCCCACTTCAAATTTGCGTCAAGTAGTTTC
This sequence comes from Nanhermannia elegantula, assembly GCA_034699485.1. Classification (NCBI taxonomy): domain Eukaryota; kingdom Metazoa; phylum Arthropoda; class Arachnida; order Sarcoptiformes; family Nanhermanniidae; genus Nanhermannia; species Nanhermannia elegantula. The sequence continues at coordinate 7,593 of JAQGCH010003668.1, read as the reverse complement.
TTCTCTTTAAGTTCGAAATCATAGAATTGATTGATACAATCTTTTGGACAATTTTCTTCGCAATTAGACTTATCTTCGCGAAAATTTTGGTAATAACAAAAAAATTGTTTTGAATAATTTCCAGTTTCTTCGTCCAAAAGTGGACAGTACTTATCAAATCGATATTTACTGAAAACATTTTTTCTGAGAAGAGACCCGGTTTGATAAACACAATGAGGGCATTTTTTTTGGAGGCTCTTCACAAAGCATTTACTGATACAATCAGTTCTCATATTTTCATATCCCTTATCATTTATGTCATAATTACGACATTTAGTCATATAATTTGGTGGCAATAATATAGTGTCAATCCTTGAAAATGTAATTTTATGGTGATATCCACCAAACAATTCAATATAATTGTCTTCTTCTTCAAGGAGATCAGGAATAGCTCTGGAAGAATGCATAGCAATATAAAATTGTTTCCTATATTGATCATAATAGTTGGGCGGAAACCAATTATTATCGTGAGATATTTTGATCCGCATAGACTTTAAATCCATTTTAAATTCTCTCCATTTTTCATTCAAATCACTGAAAAAAGTGTAGCATTTTTTGCTAACACGTGACATAGATTCGAAATTTATCATATAATCCATAGAAATAGTTTCTATAGGAGAAGTATCTCTTATTCTTATCTCTTGTATTGATTTATTATCAGAGTCATTGTTAACTGTGCCGACAGCTTCTAATTCTATGGAATATTTGATTTTTGAAGATTTGCTATAATTCAATCGATAAATACTGTGGAAAGGAATGCTTAAGCTGTCAAACAAGTCATAGACAGGTATTTCAAACTGTTTATCCTTGTTTTTAAAAATGTTGTAAAATTCTAATAAATTGCTTTTTAAAGTTTTATTTTTATAGTCCTCTTCACTCAAATTATTAATTATATTCTGATATTCGTGATAAATGGGTTCTAATTCTGGATACACTTTTGCATATTTTTCCATAGATATGAAATCTGGAAAACAGATAGTAATTGCGGGCAATTTAGTATATTTTTCTTTTTCGACATTTATGGTGACGACTGTTTGTCCACTTCTGTACTGAGAGATGAGAATTAAAACTTGATAAAAAAGACCAAAAATACAAATGAACAAAGCCATAGATTTTATGATACATTTGATTTTATATTTAGTTAACTTTATTTTATATCTTATATTAACAGAATCTCTATTTTCATGTAATTCTTCTCTCATTTTAAAATTTCTGAAATAAAATTAATATAAAATCTCTTTAGAGTTACGTTAACACAAAATTATATATTTCTATTTAATTTTTCTTAGATTTCTTCTTTAAGTCTAAAGATACACTACTGTATAACAGACTTGGCCAAGGGGGGGTATAGGGGGGTATGACCCCTCCTCAGACTCTGAAATTTTACCTTGGTCCCCCCTTTGATTTTTATTTCAGTCAACAATTTGAAAAAAGTTTTATTATATATTATATATATATATATAATGCATTTAAACTGTAATAAGAACAACAAACTAGTATTCATTAAACGAAAGTTAATACTTTTATTTAGATTTTTTTGGTGGAAAAAAATTTTACCTTGGTCTCCCCTTTGATTTTATAATGATATGAAAATTTACATTCGATTTTTTTGGCGGGAAAAGGGATTTTGAGAAAAATTATCTTACAAAAACGAGGAGTTTGACCCCCCTCCCCTCCCCCCTCAAGCCTCAAAATTTTGGATACCTTGGCCAATTCTGCTGTATAATAATTTTTACAAAAAAATTTAAAATAATTGTAAAATATTAAACTATTTATATTTGAATTATTTAATTTATATTAAATATAAAAAATAGAATTATATCTTAAAAATTCAAATTAGGATATGATTTACCTGTTTATAACCAAATATTATTAAGTGATATATTTTTCTTTAAACTTAAAATAATTTTATTACCAAATATTAAACCTTAATGAATGCCATTTCAAGAGATAATAATACAATAATGTGATTATTGATTGAAGCTCTTTGAGTTATAATAAGATACATAGAATATCCTTCAAATGACCTTTAAAAATATAAAGTTTGCCATCACTTGTTTTAGAAATCTATATATATGCCATATTTTACAGTTTATATCTGATTTGATAGTTAAAAACTTAAACAACAAATGCAAATTGGAGTTTAAATTATGCATTTCAATTGACTCCAAATTACATTATGGGCATTTAATTCATGCAAATTTTAAATGACAATAATTGACTCATTTTTCAAATATATCTTAATCAGATCTTTATTAGGTAACTGAGTAAGCATTTGTCGTACATTTTTGCTTAAAATAGTAAAACAATTAATTACAAGCTCATTGGCATATCTCAGTATTAATAAACAACTAAGGCATTTCTCTTCAAGCGAGAAATTTTAAAAGATTTTTGTGCCAAAACAAATAATGCATGTATACTTGTAATCTTATATTAGAATCTATAATTATATGGAGCAAATGTGAAAAAGCAACCTACTCTTATTTTCAAAATTTTTTTTAAAACATTTCAAATGCAACAATATAAAGTAGTCCAACATTATTAACATTGTGTTTTAATAAAACAAAAATTGGTGTTCATTTTAATTGATTTTTAAGATATCAAAATTTCAAAAATCTATTTAATTATATTTTCATTTAATGTGTTTCATTGTATTAATTGTAGAGAAAATTTTAAAATTTAATACTAAATTTTCTTATATTTTTTCGCTGAACGATTATATTTTTTAGCATAAGCCCTATGTAAGTGTTTTGATACCATTATTAGATTTCTATATATAATTATTTGAATAGAGATTCTCCAAAAATTAGATCACAATTTCTTGAAAGTTTAAGTTGATTCTAAAAGCAAAAGCCTAATACACAATATACTTCACACTTATTGAATATAATGTTTTTAATAGAATATTTTTATTAACATAAAATTAATGCGATCTACTGTAAGTTTATGTAATCATTACATTGTTCAAATAGTCATTACAATAATCATTAATGAAAAAAATGCTCAACCAATTAAAATAGTTAAAGAAAAATGTAAATACAATAAATTGAACAAATTGTATTTAAAAAGCATAAGTTCATAAGAATATTTTGTTTATTCGGATCTGTTAAGCGTCCAGTAAAGTCTGTTTGATGTCCAGAACAAAAACAAGAAGTTATATAATGTCCTTTTTGATAAAGACATGGTAACCACTCGATAACCTATTTGTTCCAATTTATCCAATATTTGAAACGAAGATGTGCCATGGACAACTGCCTTGTTCATGCTCAAATTTACGCCTAAATATGTTCCCTTTTTAATTCCCAATAAGTTGATTAATTGCTGATCTTCAGTTAGCACCATACCTAAACAAGCTCAGGACCTTTGGGGGGGGGGGGGGTTCATTTCTAGATTTCTTGAAAATCTAAGGGGGGGTCAAAACTCTAAGGTTTTGAACGACAATTTTTTCTTAAAACGCGATTTCCCGCCAAAAAAAATTTTTCGCGCCAAAAATTTATTGATATTCTTTTTCAATTCGAATTAATTATATTTAATTAACGTTAAACTTACAATAGATTAAATTTTCTAAGTTTTTGGATTATTAATTTAATTCTATCAACAAACAATGGTAAAAAATCAAAGTAGGGACCAAGCTATGCTTTTGTGATTTTCCAAAATTCTTGGGGGGGGGGGGGTTAACCCCTAGGCAACCCTATGCCTTGTACAGGTATGGTCATAACAATTATTTTTACTTTTGTTGTCATTCAATTGAGTTATAATTTATTATTTCTTATAAACATTTCCTCTTCTGTTGATTTGGAAGCAAATAAATCCTATAAGTTATTGAACTCACATTTCATTAAAAAAATTTATCTAAAATTAAAATTCAAACAGCGATTAAAGTTCATAATTATATTTTAATTTTTTTTATTAATAATTAACATTTCAATGAAATACAGTTAATGTCATTTATTGAAAAAATTGGTCAGAAAAGAGTTGGATTTTATTTTTGGAAACTATTTCCTCGGATATGAAATGAGATTTATTTTTGAACTTTAAAAAAGTTAATTTTTTTCATTTAACATATAATTGCGTTGATATCAATGTTTTTCCTAAAATTAATAAAAGTCTCAGCAAAATTGCGAACTGTTTTATAACTATTTTGTTCGCATTATATTTATTTATGTTAAATATTACATAAATATTGAATTATGCGCTGCATTCAGAACAGGCTTTTTGAACTAAATTCACACATTTTTTGCTTCACTGATATTCGCATATTATTGTCAATATTTCTGCGCTTTGAAAATATATTTGTTTTTAGTGTGAGTACAATAAGTGATATAAATCTTAAGCATAAAAAATTAATGAATAAATTTCTAGAATTAAACCAAAACTTTTTATCTTCAATGTCGAGTTGATATAAAACAACTGAAAACATTTCGTTTTCAGAAGAACAGCGATTGAAACCATAAATTAAAATTATTACAGACTCGTATGAGTTCTTCAGATACGACAATTCGCTTAACAATTGAATGGAATAATGAAATTCCTTTGTATGTATCGTAGAATTGCTTAATAACAGAACTATTGAGTGTATACAGACTGAGAATAATAGTGCAATTTTTTGGTCATTGTTGAAAATAATACCAGAAATATGTCCTATGCTTTGACAGCATAAGACAGTCAATAATATTAAGTATAAATATCCAAAATAGATAGCAATTGAGTCATAAAAGTTAATTATCCAACAATAGGATATATACGTTATTATTAACGGAATCATATCTAATGTAGTTTTTGACCAATAATATGCTCCTGTGCTATACCAACCTGTCAAACAATATATTTGTGTTAAAATTTAATTAATAATGTATTTATAAATTGCATCACATTTTGTATTTTTGCCATCAAAACTAATTCCGGAAAATCCGAAAATTTGCTAAATTTTTAACGAAAAAAGCATGTTGCTCCATTTTTTTGCGTTTTAACAACAATTTCTGTATTTAGTACTCTCCTCAAAAATATCCGAAGAAAAATTTTATATTAGATTTTTTTGAAATTTTCTTAATCAAAAATTAGATAATTAATTTTCTCATTTAAAATTCTTTAGAATTTTAATTTCCTTACGAATGGAGCGAAAATTTTCAACTTTTCAATTTGAAATTTTGCATTAAAATTTATATTTCTATTGATATTTATGTCAAAAATGTGTGAATTTAATCTGAATTTCTATATTTTATCTAAAATTTGTCCAAAAATGCTCCGAATTTCTGACCGAATTTCTGGGGTTTTATCTCCGAAAAAGTCGTAGCCTTTGTAATGACGTCATACGTAATATTACGCACAGACAGGCAGAAAGTCCTTTTTATCTTATTGACAATCATTTTTTGATAAGACTTATTAATTTTCTGATAAGCCTTTATCAAAATTTGAATCAAATAAACTTAAGAGACTCTTATAAAAAAAATGAAAAAATATTTCTTTAACTGTCTCATGAGTAGGGATGTGAATTCTATGAAAAAGCATGTTTTGATTCTTAATTCATATCATATGCAATTGTTAAAATCTATCCCAATCATGAAATAAGCATTAATATGAACTAACTTTCAATTTGCATATTTTGCATATTTTAGCTAAAATTTTAAATAAATGCATATTTTGGCAACTTTTGAAAATATTGCATATATTGTTGTTTTTTTCTTGAAAATACTTAATTTTATCTATTTTTAAAATATATTTTTGTCGATTCTCTTTTTGCTTTTGTATAGTTATTTTAAAATCAAAGGCTTCCCCTAATTTTAAATTGTACAGGAATATGTTCATGAAATAGCGCTGTCAGAATTGGTAAAAATGCATCTTACGATACTGTTTTATAAAATAATCGCAAAAGTTTCTTTTTGGAAATTTAAAAACTTATATCTTAAATTGTGTTTACTTTGAATTAATTTTAAAAGTTGAATAATTTTTAAATTCTCTCAATAAATTTAATTTCATCTTAATTTTATGTGCATATTTTGTGCCTATAGGTGCATATTTGGATGCATATTTAGCAAAAATAAATGCATATTTTCACATCCCTACTCATGAGTTTATTTGATTCAAATTTTGATAAGAGCTTATCAGAAATTTTATAAGGGGTGGTTCACATAGTAATTTTATAAGGGGTGGTTCACATAGTAATTTTATAAGGGGTGGTTCACATAGTAATTTTATAAGTCTTATCAAAAAAGGACTTTCTGCCGAGACTGTACTGTACTCTTTTTGGGTAAAATGATTAATCGGGCGCAGTTTAACAGATACTTTTTCTTCTGGTAGTACTCTATTTGTAAACATTATTCGTAAATAATACTAAAACATACCGTTTAGATGTTCGTTGAGAAAGACTTTGGCGTCAGTCATAAATGTTAAAGTGGTGACAATTATTTGCAAAAATGTTACTAAAACTAAATGTGAAAAATTGTATTTAATATTCTGCGTTATCAGAGATTCTTCTTTTAATTTTTGAACAGTTTCGGTACAGTTCTGATTGTCTGCAAAATCCCAGATAGAAAGACAACCGTCAGGTTTAGTCATTTCGGAGTTGAACATAATATACGATGACATAAAAGCAATTATTAGGTAAATAAACATTTGAATCAATAAGAATTTATATTGAGATATATATTGTTTAGTCATTATTCGCAATAATAAATTCCACAAATCTATTGCTTTGAATTTTTTCCCTATAAATGATATTTCATTAATAATTAAAGTGTTCTCATTATTACATCTTATTTGCAATAATTCTCTCAAATGTGATATTTTGTCGGCTAATTGTATAACTTGTTTATCATTAATGCCTTTTGAGGAAACTTTTACTAATAATTCAATGGGAACTTGAAATTCGTTGCATTTGATGTCACACTCATTCAAATATATTTTGAGATCTTGTGGTGGACCTGAATATACACAAACACCTCCTTTTGATAAGACATAAATATTGTCGAACTTGATAAATATGTCATTATTTGGCTGATGTATACTTGCTATGAATGATATTCTGTGTGTTCGGGATAATGTCTTCAGGCATTCAATAACCTGTTATTGATTTAATAATAATTTAAAAATTCAATATTACAGTTGACATTCATTATAATGTACTATACAATCAATAATACTCAATAGTGAACAACTACTGTATTTACACAGTGATGGGTTTGCAATGTTATTATACTATTATCATAGGATAATAGTAAGATTTTTGACCCCCATCAGGTTTTCAAAGAATTTCGAAATGAACCCCGCCATAGAACCGGACCTTATGCAAGTATAAAATGTGACAACCTCTTTAACTTTATTTCACTCTCTGTTTACATGAATGCTATTATTATAGTGCGATCAAAGTGTTAACAAAGTTAAGGTTGTCTTACATTAGTCTTGCATATGATCTTTGCAAAAAATGGTTTCTCTTGTATTTTTTTATATTATAACGAGCGTCTGCTGTACTGTACAGTAAACTCTCGTTATAGTGAAGTCGGATATAGTGAATCTCTCGCTATAGTTCACAGTTTTAGACCACTAGTTTGGTTCGCT
>JAQGCH010003667.1:0-10183 GCA_034699485.1 Nanhermannia elegantula | reverse complement strand
CAACTCTGCATCTAATCTTCTGCGTCATATAAGTGTGATAAGGGAAACACCACCCATACTAAAGCCACAAGTAGTAGCGCCTGCATATCACCCCCACGCGCATCATTACCACCATTTGGTTGATCCCTATGCGGCAGCATATCATTTATATAAGAATGGTAGCAGTGGTGGTGCAATGGGTCCCGTGCAACCAACTCCTACCGGTCCATCGCCATCAGCACATCATCATTGGGGAGCTTATAATTGACACCTTTATCACTATTTAATATGAAATTCAATTAATTGAGTGAAGAGGTCTCAGAGAATAGAAGAGAAGAGCAGAAGAGCACCACTTTATTGTTGAGTTATTATATGAATTATATCGACAAATTTACAATATATACAGGACATACAGTACATCTGCAGTACATCTGCAGTACATAATTACACTTTAAATAATTAAGATTAAGATTGCACTTCCATTCTATGCAAACTATTATTATTAATATTTGTTGATTGAGACTAATGTTCACTCTTTGCAAAACATTGCAAAACAACATTTAACGTCTGTTAGTCGTCACATGAATCACATGAATCACATGAATCACATGAATCACACGAATCCAATACATCAAAGATTATTCGCTTAAGTTATTCCAAATGAATAGAGAACAAAATTATTTGAATTTAGTTGAACTACATTTACAGCACTTTAATAATAATTATAACTGAAGCAAACATCAAATCAATTACTTCTTTGATATTAAATGTGACTTAAATCATATTCAAAATTATTTAAGATTCCGGTGTTTTAAAGAAATCATAAAAAAGTTTTGTTTTTCTTGTATGTGAAACGCACTTATTTTAAGTTAAATGAAAAATTAAATTTTATTCAGTGTTAAGAACTTCATAAGATTTGTTGTCTTATTTTCTCGTGATTTTAGAAATAAATTTCAAAAATTATGTATATTTGCAAACTATTTGATCATAAAATTATAATTCAATTAAATGATGAAATAATAGCTTTTGATTATATTAAATATGAATTTCATTTCTAACAAGTGATGGAAAACGTTACAATTTTAAGCCCAGTCCCATGTGAAGCAATCCCAATGAAATTCATGATTTTCATCCCAATCATATCTCACTTACATTTTTGTGATTCCACTTCCAAACCTATTTATTCAACGCTAAATCTTCAATTACTTGCATGTAATTGAAGTTCGGTTCCCAGAAGTCCAGGTTTCAGGTTTTGAACTAAATTTTAAATATTTTTGAATTTGTAGTAAAACTCTCAATACTAAAGTGTAAAATTGTTTGAAGCTTTGAAACTATAAAGAAAGCTTCAGTTTAAGTCATAATCATATTGATTGGTTAAATATGAAATGCAGAGAAACATAATACTGTACAAAACTTTATGAACCTCACAGAATATGCGTTCATCAAAGTTTGTTTGGTATAAAAATACAGTAAAGATGAGCCTTTATTATTCTATTTTCTCAAATCATCACTACAAACACTTATAATACTAGAACGGGTTCAACAATTGTGAGCCTAACATAGAAGAAGAACTGATGGGATCTAATTTATATATCAATATTTAATATAGTTTTCCATGAATTAACACACTTTTGCCAGCGTTTGGATTACTGCTCATTCTATCCATCTTTACGCTATAATTTTTCTGTCCAAAATTACTGAGTATTGGGGCCAATCAATAGAGATGATAGGGCGGATTGAGGCCTGTTCCCCTATTAACAGGTACATTACTGAACGGTGCAATTATTGTTAATTCACTTTAACTTTTATGGTAATATTAAATAAGAAAATATGAAACAGTATGAAAACAGTTTTAAAGCAGAAATACTCGATGTCTTGTTGAGAATTGGGTGAAGCCATACTTCATGAGATTGAATTACTTTTTTGATTTAAAAGAAAGTCTAATTAGAAAAGTGCATTCCTTTAACAATAAAAATAAACAATAAACTCATTTTTGCTCATATTCTCGCATCAAATGTTATTTGTGTCTAACTCTGTGTATTGGAAAAATGCGTTACAAATATCCTTTGGTCACTCCTTTGATAGTTTTCTGTCCAATTTTGGACTGAAAATAAAGTTAGCAGTGCTGGTGGTGTTGGCAGTGGTCAGACTTATGGGGCGGGTTTTCAAATGTGTGTTTATTGTAACGTTATTTGTGGTTCGCATTACATATGTTAACAATAATACGTTATATGAATCAGATATGAATCATATGATTGAATGTCTTTTATAATAATAATTATTATATAATTTATAACTCAATTCTCAGTATTGTATTTATATTTATATTAATAACAATTGAATTAATAAATTGATAACAATATGAACACAAATCCAAACACAGATTTGACTCAATTTGAATTCGATTCAGAGATGAGTTCAATTGAATGCGAGTCGGAGTCGAAGAGCAGTGCAGTGCCTGTGTCTGTGTCCGCCCGAAAAGGCCTTCATATAATTGATTCGTCGTCTCTGTTGTGTCAGAACGGATGCGGTTTTTATGGCAATCGAGAGTGGAGTGGCTTTTGTTCCATTTGTTACAAACAGATCAGACATCAGACCAGTGCTGACGTCAATAGCAGTCATAATAAATGGATTTCACCTCAACTCTCATCACATTCTTCGAGAACTCCTTCGCCCACATTATCGATAATGAGTAGCAAATACTCGCCGTCAAAGTCAAGCACCGGTTCATCGCATTCGACATATTCGACACATTCCACACATTCTTCACATTCGACGCCATCGAGTAGTTTGACTTTCAGTAAGTTTGAAGAAAAGAAAAGACAACAATCGGACAAAAAGAGCAAAACTCTTAAGTCTATCTTCAAAAGGGCCTCAACTTTCAGAGAGACGAAGAGTAACACCAGTTCGCCATCGAATACCACACAAGCGATCACTTCATGGACTGACAGACAATTGTTTTCTTTCGACACCTTATCCATAGGTGAAGAAGTGGTCGCAAAGTTCCTGAAAGAGGCGGCCATTCATGACATCAAACGACAAATCGGGAAAATAGTGGAAAAAATAAATAAAATGAATAACAAAGCGACCATTGAAGACATGTCGGAAACCATTCATGATTTCTACCAAACAATGAACGCTCGTTTCGGTTCGAATCCGTTCTATCGCGAGGCCAGTCATGAACAGATCGAGCATTTGATTGATTTCACTGAAAGGTATTTAATGCAACAGTTGTACCAAATGCTGTTCACTCGTATACAACACGAAGAAGAAGATAAAGACTTAGCCCTACAAAAGCGCATCAGAAGTTTGAATTGGATTATGGCTCAGCATTTGGACATTGATATAAACTTAAGACATCCGCAAATCAAAGACTTAGTCGACAAAGCAATCACTGAAATCATTGAAATGGACTCAAAACAAGTACCGCTCGAAAAATTAGAATGTATTGTAAACTGCAGTAAAACAATATTTAAGTTATTACAAGTGAACAGTACTGAACCCGTAAGCGCTGATCAGTTTCTGCCGGCGCTTGTTTTCATTGTAATCAAAGCCAATCCACCGCTATTACAGTCGAATATTAAACTGATAACAAGGTTTAGTACACCGTCTCGACTAATGAGTGGTGAAGCCGGATATTACTTCACAAACCTTTGTTGTGCCACTGCTTTTATTGAGAATATTTCAGGCAATTCATTAAATATGAGTGAAAAAGAGTTTGAAAGCTATGTCAGCGGCGAAGCACAGCCTCCCGGTTATTACCAACAGTCGACTTTCTTATGCGAAGCGCTCCGTATTTTGTGCGCTAATAATGCAATGCTTTCTGATCTCAATGAAAGACAAACTAAATTCGAAAACAATATTCAAGAGCTTAACGATAGTCTTAAAAATTTCAGAACAGATATGATAAGAAAAACGACTCCGTATCTAAAGCCTATTGTTATACCACAATATACTGTTCCAAATGATATAGATATCAGACTTATACCAACTGTCTTGAGGCCAACAATTATGAAAGAAAGAGCCACTAATGAAGAGCTACTTTTGGATCTGGATTTGGATAATAATACTGATTGTCAATCACTTTCAGGTAATAATTGTACTGCTCATAATACCGACCAAACTGATAGTCAAAACCAAGAAAATACATCTCCAGATGAACATCACTTACCGCCTCCTCTTTCACCCGAAATTATTCAAAGCCATCGATAAACATCTGGTTTAGATATTAATTTTATTTTATGTATAATAATATTTATCAAATCTTATAAATTGTGATCAATCTATTCTATAATAGATGTTTAACGATTCAAAATCAATGTTTTCAGTTGTTTTTTAGTTCAAATTAGATTTTTAATGAAATGTTAAATTATTTTGAAAAATATTTATCTTAAATAATAGTAACCGTAGTTATTGAATAGAAGTTTAAAAGCGTATTAGAGTTGCACTTTTCTAAATAGTCATAAACAGACAACAATTATCGGCAGTTTTCTTTAAGATTAATCTTTGAGAGTTTCACATAAGATTCTTCTGTTTTATGTTCTAAAAAACAAGTTTAAAAGACCAAAACACTTTTTAATTGCCCACCCATTTAAGCAGTTCATTAAATGCCGATAATTGCCAAAATTGATTCTTAAATTACTCTCAGAATTATACTAAAAATGATGGAATGTTTTTCTAATTATTTACTATTTTATTAAATGCTTAGTTATACATGTTTTTCAAAATTATAAGTTCCTCCAAATTTAGAAATCAATTAATTTATTTAAACTTTTTTCAACACATTTTACTCCAATCAGACAAATATTTCCAAAATTCTTATTTGAAGTATATTTGTATGTAATAAATAATAACTTATGATTAGAGCTCAAAATAAAATTTTTTATTGTTTACTTCACTCGTTATTTCATTTGTTTATTGGTTAATAAAAGTTTTGAGAATTTGGACGTAACTCGAATTGAAGTTCAAATGAAACAATTAAAACTCATTGATAAGTCCGTTCTTAAGCGATATATTTTTGATTGTTTAATATACAATAATATACTTCACCTAAAGAATGAACATCCTATTAGAGTTCTCCGTTTCCACGCCATCGGGAAAAATGATCGGCACATCCGTCAGCGCCAAAGGCATGCCTGTAACGCCTCAATACGCCCAACAGAAGCAATTAATAATAACAGAATTCAAAATTTCCATTTGTCTGAACTAAAACATCACAAATTGGTCTCCAATCAAAATGCTTTGAGGCATACATTACCCAAACTATTAATTGGAGGTTATCTTTTGCAAATTCGATGTATTTCGAGTGCAAGTCAAAAAACTAATCGGATTTCTGATACAATTTTTTAAGTAAAGTGTTTTCGGTCCAAAATTTATTAACCGTTTTGTTTAATAAGAAGTTTGCCCAATACTTAAGTTTGAAAATTTTGAGTTAACTTTTTATCTGTATGTCTGTCTCTAAATATGAGATATTGATTGAATTCTTTAAATCCAATGCAAACCATCGTAAGATTTGAATTGATTTGAAAAATAAGACCGAAACTATAGCAGTTATGGTTTGATTAATAAATATAAGATTTACCCCCAAATGAAACTACATTTCAAATGCATCTTAATTAGACTTTTATTTTTAATAAAATTCGTCATTTAAGTTAGTTTTGAATTCAAAATTTTTGTCACAACTATTTCAATAACTTCTACCAAATAGTGTGAAAAATTTGGGTTTAGTTTTACAATTAGGATAAATACATTTCATTTCATTAGTGACTTGTTTGGGTTCTCTTTTAGCGTCCAAAGGTATACACAAAGACTTGGCACCCATTAGTGGACCCGAAGCGTCCACCACTTCCTCTTTAGTGCTGTCTTTTTTAATCCTGTCCTCACATGATATTTCTCCACAAAATGGAGCCATTATTATAAACTTGTCGTCGAGTTTAGAAATGAATTCTTTCCAGTCTTGAGTCTCTATTAGATGTGAATCTCGTTGTTCTTTAGCTTTATTATAAAGATATTGATGTATTTCGTCTAATAATCGTTGACAGTCCTGCACAGCATTAGATAACTTATAATTGATTTTAAGTCCATTGTCTCGTCTGACGGCTACATATTCTCCTTTTTGCATATCTTTAGGTCCGAATTCAACTCTAATGGGAACGCCTTTGAGTTCCCAGTGATTGAATTTCCAACCGGGAGAGTAATGGTCTGAAAGATCACATTTAGACTTAATTCCTGCGCTGTTTAATGTTTTTTGCAATTCTTTACATCCGTTTATTAGTTTGTTTTTGTCTTCATCAGTAGTATTAGCGGTTATACCACACGGAACTATAATCACTTGAATTGCAGCCACTCTTGGAGGCAAAACCATTCCTTTATCGTCGCCGTGAATCATAACCACTGCTCCGATAGAACGCGTCGATAATCCCCATGAGTTTTGAAATGCAAACCTTTTTTTGCCAATTTCTTGCGGGTCTTCGAAAACGATTTCAAACATTTTACTAAAGTTTTGTCCGAGAAAATGAGAAGTCGCGCCCTGAATGCCTCTCCCGTTTGTGCCAACATATGCTTCGCAAGTGGTAGTCATGTCCCCGCCCGCGAACTTTTCTTTCTCTGTTTTTCTTCCTTTAATAACAGGGATGGCGAGTAAGTACTCATAAACTTCTGCATAATAGTCAAGTATAGTATAGACTTCTTCGAGAGCTTCCTCTCGAGTGGCGAAAGCCGAGTGTCCCTCTTGCCAAAGGAATTCACGCGTTCGCAAGAATGGCGTCGGAGTCTTGAACTCCCAGCGGACTACAGAACACCACTGATTCAATTTAATGGGAAGATCTCTATGCGATTGAACCCATTTCGCATACGACGGATACATCACAGTTTCAGACGTGGGCCGAATAGCTATAGGTTCGGCCAACTCTGACTGACCCGACTTTGTAACCCACGCCACTTCAGGAGCAAAATCTGCGATGTGTGTCTTTTCTGTTTCGAGTGCATTCTTCGATATAAACATTGGAAAATAACAGTTCTCTACTCCCAGTCTTTTAATTTTCGCGTCAAAAAAGTTTTGAATCGTTTCCCAAATAGCGTAAGCCCAGGGACGCAATATATAGCAACCGCTCACATCGTAATATTCTATCATTTCTGCTTTCGTGATCACTTCTGTATACCAGTCAGCGCTGTTTTCGCTTTTCTTAACTTCTATTCCTAATCGCGTTTGTTTTTTAGAACTTGATTTTCCCACAACTGGTTCCACTTCTTTAGACTTTGCTTTATTGCTGTCCGACTTCTTGTTTGATGCGGCAGGACTTTTTTCCTTTTTGTTAATTTGGGTCACTTTTTCAGCAGATGCTGTATTAGTAACTTGGCTTTGAGAGTTGGGACTCCATTCAGAACCTGTCAATTTCTTAAACTCTTCTTTAAGAGTCAGTAATTTGTTAACATTTTGTTGAATTGATTCCTTACTGGCCTTTTCAGCTTTTAGCTTACGAACAGCGTCTCCCTGAGCTCTTATGAGTGAATCTAAATCCTGTGCACTGTTTTCCTTTTTATTTTCATTACTCAGATTTGGAGACTTTGATTGATTCAATTGCATGTCTGGCGTCCAATCTTTTCCCGAAGCCTTTTTGAAGCTTTCTTTTAAACTTAAAAGCTTTTGAACACTTTCATTGACAACTTCTTTGGATTCTTTTTTGGCCTTAAGCTGTCTCACTTTATCACCACATTCTTTGATATCGTTATGCAATTTCTCCAAATCAATAACATTTTGATTCTCTTTTTCAACAATGAGTGCATTCTCTTTCTTCCATTGCTGAACAACTTTAGGAAATATATTGATATCAGTGGAACCGTCGGGAATCGAAATCAACACAACTGGAGCTGATTTTCCTGTGAAACGCAATGTCGACTCGTCATAAACCGAATCACAAATGAAAAACCCCTTTCTTTGAATTTGAATAATTTCCCCTCTTTTCAAATTTGTAAGTGAATTGTCTGCGAGCACTTCCACATCAAATCTGGTGTTTTTCCCAATAAATTGTTTGAAATCGTCATCTTTTGCTAGAATTGGTTTTTTTATAATGTGATCGAAATAAGTAAAAACCGCTGGAATACAAGAGTTGGACTCAATCCACGTCACTTTCAATGTTTTCTTAAAGTCTTTATTATCTAAATTCAATTTTGCGCTTATATTTGTAACAAAACCAGTTTTAGAGTCTTTGGTTATGTCAGTGATCAACAAATTTCCCCAATTAATAAAAGTAACATTTTCTGAAATATTGATGAGTTGGGCGTCTGTTTGATCGATGAGAACTTGTTTCCCAATATTTATTAGACGTTTTCCAAGTTCTGCATTTTTTGGATGAAGAGCTACTTCTATGGCGCCATTTACGTCATCAATTATGTTAACGGGAACACAATTACTTTTCTCAACAGCTGAATATCTGGGAGCAATCGGATCAATCACTTTCTTATTGAAGGCCCAAATCTTATCCCATTCCATGACAACAACAGCACGACTCGAGCCCTGCGCGACAATGAACTGCTTCAAGCCTTCGACTGTAAGTCCCCGTCTAATAATACCTCTGACTGTAGGCATTCGCGGGTCATCCCAATTGTCGACAATACCTTGTTCAACAAAATATGTGAGTTTTCTCTTTGATAAAACAGTGTTCGTCATATTGAGTCGAGAATAGGCGCAAATGTGAGGCTTTCTCATTTGAAGCGCGTCCAAAAACCAATAGAATTGTGCGTCTCTATCAAGATATTCACTTGTTCTCAATGCGTGTGTAATGCCTTCAACGCTGTCAACGATAGGACAGGCGAAGTCATAAGTGGGGTAAGTCTTATACTTGAAGTGAGTTCGCGGATGTTCTTGAACCTTACAGCGAAACATTGCCGGATCTCTCAGACATCCATTATCTGAATTCATATCAATCTTTGCCCGAACACAACATTTTTGCCCAAAATCTGATCCATTCTTCATTTCGTTCCACATCGAAATATTTTTTTCCACTGAATTATTTCTATTTTTGGATTCAATTCTCTGTTCGCGTTCGCTTTTCATGAGTTCAGGCGCAGTGTCGTCGACATAAGCCTTACCCGCTCTCAACATCTCTTCACACTTTTGCAATATGAGCTCAAAATGATCAGAAGTATAGCTGAAAATATCAGGTTTTATTTGAAGCAATTTTACGTCTTCCAGAATTACCTGAAATTCAATTCAAATTTAGTCATTTGTTCAAAAAGTAGTAAAAGATAAAATCAAATACTTTCTCGAAGTCTTCCTTCTCTTTTTCAGGGTTTGTGTCATCGAATCTCAAAACAAGTTTTCCTTTGAATGCCTTTTGATAGTGTTGGTTAAGAAGCGCTGCCTTCGCGTGACCGATATGCAGATAACCGCTCGCCTCAGGAGGAAATCGCACCACAACCTCACCCTCAACAGCATCTTGAAGATCAAAGTATTTTCCTTCGTCTTTGTTTACTGTCTTGTTCTTAAGATTACGGTTCTGTTGGTTCTGTTCTTGTCCTACACTTGCACTCGATTTTCCCATTTTGGAGACAATCGTTTCAATACTTTCACTCTTTTTATTCAATAGTTTATTAAGTGTTTGATTAATGACTGAAAGCCAGCGATTTATATGAATATAATTATTATTATTAAGATCTAAACACTTAGTATTCAATTGAGAGTTGATTTGAGTAAAGACACAGATGTCCGCTAAACTCAACTCTTTTCCCACCAAATAATTTGAATCAATTAAAGCCTTATTTAATAGTTTTAAATGAGTTTCATTGAAACCAATCTCAGAAATAAGAATCCAATTATCGATTTGTGTCCTTTCGATGATGTCTTTACCATATAATCGATTATCAATTGATTGCTCTTTTTCTGCGATTCTCGACAATAGTCTCAAAACACTATTTGTATTGCAAATGAATTTCTCACAATTTTGAGTCAACTCTACTTCGAAATGATCTGATTTTATACCAACTAATGGTTCAAAACAAGTCTTAACACTATTTTTAAGAATTTCTGATGTAATAAAAACAGATGTTTTCGTTATATTTTTCTCAATATTTGGATTAAAACATAATTTTATTAAGTCTTTCATAACTGATGGGAAACGTGGCTCTCATTTGATGTGAATATGTTATAAACAATAATATTTTTATTAAAACATTTTGTTATTTATGGAGCGATTACAGTACAGTA
>JAQGCH010003666.1:0-10188 GCA_034699485.1 Nanhermannia elegantula | reverse complement strand
CATCTCAACTAAATGTCTAACAATTTACAACTGTTTTACCTTCAAATATATTACAAATGGGTTTATATTAAGTTGAGTTCATTTACCGATCGCTTGAGTGCGCTCTTAATTACTCTAATATTAAATAAGAGCTATAATTAATAAGAAAACCACGTTTTATGAAATGCATGCAATATATTCACTGTTAGTAACGGCTATTAACAAGAGGTGTAAGCGCTGTCACTCCAAACACACATTTCTCTGCTTTTGAAAAGTCGAGAAAACTCGAGAAAAGTCTAATTTTTATAAAACATAAACCGATTGCTATTTTGTTCGCAATAATTGTGGTTTAATTAACAATTAATGTCTTTATTCATATCATAAATATCTTACGTTTAATTAATTTAAAGAAAATCTAATATTTGATTAAATAATAATCTTTTTTGTGCTTTTGGATCAAAAATAATAAATTTAATTGAAATCAAATTTACTTTTACTCAAAATCCTTATATAAAAAAATGTCAATAAATAAAGACTTAGAAAATGTAAATAAATTGAAATTTAAATAATTATTACAATTAATAATTGATTAAAATTACAATTGTATTGCATTACAGATAGACTTGGATTTGTCTGAATTGTCTTCATTGGAATCAATGGCAAAACGAGAAAATGTGAAGAAATTGCTGTCAACACAAGTGAATGAACTGAACAAAAGAAAAAATAATTTATTGAAACAATTGAACGAAATTAAAGAGAAGGTAAACGCGTTTCAGCCGACGGCCAACCAATCGTTGGGTTCAGTGATTGTCTCCAACTATATGTGGGACCAAAACGACGATTTCGTCAAAATCTATATTGAAATCGATAAGAATTATTCGGTCGAAGAATCGAAGATTGAATTGAAATTTTCTAATAAAAGAAGTTTTAGTATTGTTTTCGGGAAATATAAGTTCGCAATAAATAAACTCAATTCAGATGTGGATCAGGAAAAAAGTTATCACAAACTCACAAAATCTGGTAAACAGTTAATCATTTACTTGAAGAAAGTCACACAAAAAAACTGGAATACTATTGACGAAGTGGAAAATGCATACAAGAAAGCACTCGAAGAAGAGGACCATGAAATGAGTGCCGATCCGTCCGCCGGTCTCATGAAGTTAATGGTAAACTCTTTTATAATAATATGTCTCAAAATAAAGTATTTACAAGTTTTTTGTGATTTGTTATAACAGAAGAAAATGTATGACGAAGGAGACGATGACATGAAACGAACTATCGCTAAGTCATGGTATGAATCGAGACAGAAAAACGCCGGAGATTTGCTTAATAACGATCCGGATATCAATATTTAATACTTTAAGATAAGGATTTATCAGTTTATTTCGTTTATCATTAAATAAATTAGTGTCAAGTTTTTGTTTTTTATTACCATCTTTTGTCAACTCTAAAAATACCCAATAATTGTATTGTTGTAACAAAACAAATATTTTATTAAATTCTTAGACTATAAGTGTTAACGATAGCTTCGCAACTCATAACTATCGGTATAACTCTCATATTAAACCGTGGAATATAAGAATTTTTTAAATTTTGAAAAGACTGTATTTAAAAAGCATTGTTAAGGTAAATGCCTGTGTTTCATCAGGGTTCTCCAAGGCGGGGGTGTTGGAAGGGTGTACACCCCCTGGATAATTGGAAAACTGGACCACCCCCAAGATTTTTTCTATATCCTAAAAAATTATTGATCAAATCTGATGAGTTTTACTCCCCCCCTTCTAGGATTTCAAAGTTTTTCAGACTTACACCCCATAACGCGAAGGGGTCTGGCGAACCCTTGTTATACCTGTATAGGCATTTTTGCAGTGCTTTTTGATCTTTATGAAGAAAATCTGAATCACATTATTGTAAAACACAACACGAGTTAAAAATTGGTGTCAGTATATGTGTAATTCCGCAATAATGTAATAATTTTTACAATAATGTGATCATTAATTTCTCATAAAAAAAATTTTTTAAATGCACTGCAAAGCAAATAAATACAGTCTTTCAAAATTAAAAAAATTCTTATAATAAGTTGAATGATATATCAGATGATAGTTATATTTAAGTTTGAGTTGCAAAGCAATCGGTTCGCTTGTAGATTATTAAAAAAATAGTGTCTGTCCGTAATTCCTCACTAATGTAATTAAAATTTTATAAAAATACGATTCAGATTTTCCTTTAATAAAAACTTTATAAAAAAAGTCAATTACTCTGTAAAAGCTATAACAATGCTTTTATTATACGGGTTTGAAACTAAAAATTTAAAACTATCTAAAGCATAGTCGAATAAAGAGGTAAAGTCGAGTAAGAATAAAGTTGAGGTTGTTTGAAAAATTGTTTAATTTGTAATAAATAACGTAATACTGTATGCTCTATATAAGTTCACTTATGCTTGAACTTTACACCAAAAGTGTATTTATTCACTTTATAGAATAAATTCATTTTTAAATAGTTTTCTACTGTTTTCATTCGATAAAATAAAAATAAATTTATATATTTTGTTAACATATGATAAAACTTTTTGGTATTTGGGGGCCGTTTGTTTACCGACTATGATCTAAAAGCTTAATATGATATAGTGAAGTAACACTATTTTAAATATACTTAAAATCAAAAGTTGCAAAACTAATCAGAATTATATTTTAAATTATATAAGTTGCGAAGCAACGGGAGCCTCGAATATATACCTAATATAAATATAAACTGTTTTCATTTAATATACGAATAATTAAAAGAGTCATCAAGTTTTCAAAATTAATTTTTGGTTTTTTATTATAAAAATTATTTAATAATAGTTTCTATATTTTTATAATTATTATTATTAAAGAGAAATAATATATTTTTATATTATTTTAATAGAAAACTAAGGCTTTGGGGTTTGTTAAAAATAAATCAAATCATTTACCGGTAAAATTAATTTAATGTTGAAATAGAGGTCAACTTTTCTTATATATATATATATATATAATTATAGTTTATAAGTGAGAAATAATGTGGTATTACCTGTTAAGAAGTCTTATCATTAACTGGGTTTTGCATTAACGATAGTATGATTGCACTTCCATTCGACGAATAGTAATTCTCAATTCATTACGTAAATGATTTTGCGTCGATTGTCGTCAACTTTTCAATTATAACTGTTTTTTATTTTTATCAAAGTTAATAAATATTTCTCAGTTTATGTTTGAAAAAGTTTTCAATTTAATTGTTTACTTAAATAGCAATATTTCCTTAATTTTTAAACTGTAATCAAATAAAAATGAATATTTAAAATGCGATTATATCTAGAATATTAAGATATGCGTTATGTTAAACAGACTTTGGTTCTGAAACCTCATCTTTTGTGAAGCATTTTGAATTATCCTACTCTACAAAATACAACTTATAGATAAAAGACTTAAATGTAAGTACAAATATAGTATTGAAATTCTGTAAAACTCAATGTAACATAACTTCGAACTACAAGTTTACTACTATTTTGAGTAATAAAAAGGTTTGTAAGCTATTACTTGATTCCAACTCTGCAAAGATTAATTCAAAATTTGTAAGAGAGACGATAGGGATATAATAGTATTGTAAAATGATTACAATTAGTTGTTTAGGCAATAAAAAGAATTGTACAGTAGAATAAAATATTACAGAATATTATTGAGTATTAAATACGGCCATTGCCAGAAGGGTGTGATTGAGAATACGTTTTAAGCCAAAAAGAGTTCTTGAAGTGACGTTTCTATGATATAACTTATATTTGCATATATTACAGTATATAGATATATAAAGTCCTCACACCCTTATTAGGAAGCCATCAACTCGTAGGCAGACTGTTTGGTGCAGTATTTTTGAATTAGACTCAATCTCTTCCACTCTCCATTGCATTTCAGATTCATTTAACTATTAATTTTGTTTAATTGTTATTTAGTTTCTATTAGGTCTCTCTTTTTCTAAAAATAACTCATCATTTTTTTGCAGTCACTTCTTTTAAAAGTACTTAAGAATAGTTTATTTTCACTGATTCGAAGTCAACTGTTCAGAAAATAGCTAACTTTTGACTAAAATATTCTCTTAAGCACAGAAGTTATAGCCCAACAAAATGATAATTTTAGTTCCTGTTAATGTAAATTATGCACAATTATCAGTATATTCTACACATTACTTGCTTTGCGATAATGTATATCTAATAGATTTTCACTTTTTGGCTCATTTTATTTCATTTGATTATATTAAACATTGTTTCTAAGCATTTAATAACTTATTGATATTTAATACGTCCTTCAATCAAATTAATATATCTTTTTCTATTAACTTTAATCGCGCAAAAAATATTTCAGATTTATCATAACTCAACCCATTTTCCAAAATTAGACTTTGCTCTGATTGATTTGAGAACTCAATGAGTTTTTCATGAACTTATTCAGGAAATCAGTTATAATTAGGTTCGCCAAGGCAGGGAAGTACACCCCCTGGAAAGTTGGAAAACTGGGCCCTCCCCCGAGATTTTTCCTAAATCCTAAAATATTGTTATTAAATCCGATGAGTTTTACACCCCCACCCCCAAGAATTTCAAAATTTTTCAAACTTAGACTCCCTGACTCAAAAGGATCTATAAAGTCTAGCATTGAATCCAGTGGCGAAGCTAGCATAGGGGCAGGTGGGCATATGCCCACCCAACTCAAATTAAAAGTTAATTAATTTCATAAAAAGCTTTATTGTATTTTTTGAGCTTGAATTACATGAAATTATTCAAATAAAGGCTTTTATTTTTCTACAAACTGCAAAACACACTACAATTTAATAAAGAAATACAATTTGTCAAAAAATTTTGTGTTTTCTTACGTTTATGCCCCCCCCCAACCAAAATTTTCTGGCTTTGCTACTGATTGAATCCTATTATTGAACTTTATGCGGTTATTGAACCAAAAAAACCTTACACCCTCACTGCTCCGCCAAATCATGTAATGTTAAATCAATGGAATCAATGAAAACAAGTAAAGTGGAGTTGAAGTGGAATTATGATTGAAGTATAGATTAGGGTTGGATTGGAAATGGAGCTACAATTCTGATTATTTATGTTCTCTATTGTTAATCATTAGATAAAATTTCGTTATATCTGAGTTCGATATAACGAGAGAATACTGTACGCTCTACAATATCATTGCAACTGTTAATTAATGTTAGCTAATTAATTAACTCGTTTGTATTGAGTTTATGATAAAATTCTATTGAATCTCAAGTCACATAAACTCAAGTCTTATTAGATCTCTGATTGTAAATATCAGTGATTTTGTACGAAAAAAATTATAATATTTTTTGAAGAATTTATTTATTTATTAAGCACAACCAGTTTTAAATTAAATTAAACTTAAGATTATTTATCTGTTATGTCAGAGATGCATATTTCATATTAATAGTCCGATAAAGACATGTTATTTTAAGATTTGAATTAAAGTTTGTTTATGTGCTAACTTTTCCTTAATGTCAAGGCCTTAACAGCACACGAATTAATTAACTAAACTTTTAACAAATTATTTGAGTCTTAAACTTAGTGTTGCATAAAATGATTTCTGACCCAATTTTAAATATCAAGTACTGTACAGTACAGTATATCTGTATATGTAAACTGAATATGAATTATCATTTGAACAATTTTTAGATTTTGCTCATCAATTCTTGGCTTAGGTGTCTGACAGGTATACAGGATATTGCTTTTTATTGAGGAAAATAGATTTTTTAATCAACTCAATGTTGTCATTCTTTGGCATAATTGATGTTAAGGAATAAACTTTTTGTTTAGTTTGAAATAATACAGGTATACGGTATAATTTCTTATGGTATAATATAAGCAAATATTTATTGATAAAAGTATTTGTTATTCGTCAATGAGTTCTATAATTGAATATTAATAGATTAATAAAAATTTTGACATATAATTAATTGGCAAATCAATAGTTTGTTTTTAACACTTAGTTTTTTTGAAGATTAGGACATTTTTTGTAACGAAATGGTAATGGACTCACACAATAGTACCATTGAGTATGAACTGCATTCATATAACTTATAATAAAGTAATGATTGATATCCCACTTTTGGATTCAAAGATTTTTGTTCTAACAATTTGGGCGAAAATGACGACACAAAAAATATATGTCAGAAAAGTAGTCTGTAATAAAGATTTAATCCTTTCAGGTTATTTGATGTTTGTTCCGTCTCAAATATTTAAATGAACCAAATAATGTTTTACATTACTGAAAATAATAGGTAACAATAGAATTAGGTTTATTACTCTAATCTTATGGGATTTCTTCGCAAGACTCTAAATTTTTTTAAGCAACTTTTCGATTCAAGTATACCATAAGGCTTCAAATCGTTAAAAAAGATAGCTCTTGACCTCTTGGATCAGATATGCTTCACTATCATTGTAAATCAAATTTTATAGCAATTAAATGTCTAATGGAATAAAGAATTTTTGAATTTGTTGTCACTACTCTTTAAAACTTGTTTTGAGCAAACATACGAACATTCCAGTACTGTACAGGTATCTTAAGTATCAAATCTTTTTACAGTATATTAAATTTTACTAATTATGATATATAAAGAACAGTACAGAACGCAATCCGAATTTCGAAACACAGAAACCCATATTTTGAACTTTAAATCAATTTCAGGAAACTTAACAAATTGACAACAAACAGTGTTGAAAACTATCATTAATAAAACATCAGGTTATAAATTTTTCCAGGATTTTTCAACATAAACTTAAATTAACAATTTGTTTTAAATAATTTTTGTTTTATTTAAAATAAATTTTCAAAATTAAGTAAATATGTTTGAAATATCAACTTTAGAAATTCTGAATTAGATCTTTCCTTCTTATATGCATTACACAAAACTTTTTGCCTTTTCATATATTAAAGATAAGTTTACATTAAGATATTATTTGTTAACTTGATATTAACTTAATTTAAAATACATGTTTGAAATCTAAATTAAATTGAATTTCTCTTGAAATACATGCATTTACTCTATATTTTCTTAATTTGCGTTTTTATCAGCAAAAGTCGACTTAAAAAATTGCGTAAGTATTAAATTAAATTCCTTGTAAGGCTGCATAAATTATTGTGAGTTACCGAACATGCAGTTAAATATTGTAACCAAGCTTTAATATTTTTCAACAATTAATTGTTAGACATTAAAAATTCATTAGCTTTGAAATAATAGCTTCGCTACCAATTAAATCACATTTTTTCTAAAAATTCATCAAAAATAGTAAAAATACTTTTTATTTGTATAATATTTTTCATCTGCTTTTCTTAAGATTAGTTCAATTGATCTTCTATTAAACGAAATAAAAACTTTTAATACTTTGATATCTCTTCTTATCTCTGATATCACTTAATTTATTTGTTCTGTTAAAGTAGTTATATTTGTAATCAAATAAATTCTTGCAAATATATAACATTATGTTAATAATTATTATGTGGGACTTTTTAAAATAGGGTCCCTTTTGATCGATTAGTGTTAAAATATTAAAGTATCAATTTTGTACTCATTCAATTCAAATAAGAGAAAAACATGTTTAAAAAAGTTTAACAGAAAGAACAATGAGAAACCTTAAAGTGTACAGTACTATATATAGCTTCGGTCAATCGCTTTGACCACTATTTAGCTATTGAGTGAATTCTTTAAAAACAATAACTTCAGTGATGATCGCTTAAAATAATAAAATCTACTTTTTGTGATGAGACAAAAGCTATCAAAGCACTAGTATTTAATTTTGTATTTTAGTCTAATAAAGGCTTGTTCGTCAGCTGATGCTGATCCCCATTTTTGGCATTCCGAACGCGATCAGGTTAAAAAAAGTGGATAAAAAACGGACCAAATTCTGGATCGGGTCCTCCTTTTTTTATCCGACCCCAAATGGCGATCACAGTTGATTCTCTTTTGCTGTAGTGACACCTCACTAGTTATATACCTATTTCTCATAGTCTTCAATTATTACCGGTATATTTGATCCACTTTTCAAATTATACTCCTTTTAATATTGATCGCGAACCAAAATAAGGATAAAAAATAATCTTTATTTTTGATCCGATCCTATGGGGATCAAATGGCGAATATGCCTTAAGAGTAGTGCTCGGTATTTTCGAGAAATTCAATTAAAATTGGAACATAATATGACTTTCAAAAATTTATTGTTAATATAAAATAAAGAAATTATTAGAATTTTAATGAATACAAACCCATGCAATTAATTATTGTATTGACTTTGAATTTTAATCAAAAACACAATTTTATTTATTAAATCAAGCTTTAAAAGGTATGCACTTTTTTGCAATGAGATTATCAGGTTTAGACAATATTCTCTCAAATTAAACAGAATCTATAATGTATCGAATACATCTTAATTCTCGTTTTAAAAGATTCACTAATTTCATTAAATCTCTAAAGTCTGCACTTTTTTTAATTAATATTTTCAAAAATAAAAAAATTTCGAGACTTGACGAGTCTCGAAGTACCTCTCGATCGAGACTCGAGAAGTAAATCCTCGATACCGAACACTACTTAAGAGATCAATTAAACCAAATTTTGGAAAATTGTTTGCATACTTGTGTGTATGCTCACTTATATTGTGTATATAGTGCATATTTGAAGATTAAACATATATTTAAACTTTGTTGTGAGTAAAATATTTATCAAAGAATAGATTCTAAATGTTTTTTGAAGCGCTAATATAGTTGTAATCCTATTCAGTGAATATAAAAATTAAATCAAGCTTAAATTCTTAAGATTTAGCATTCAATTAATTGAATTTATACTTAAAACGTATTTTTATACTAATTAATAAAAATTTGATGATTAAAGAGATGACTCAAATGGGATGTAAATATGTTATCGGTTAATAACCTCTATTTCGTTCAGAACACGACAAACAGTCGAAGACTTTTACTTTTTGAGACCCCCTAACTCTCTGCTACATAACATAAAATTTTTAGCGTAGGCGGAAGTTGAGAGATCACTAGCCTTCACGTAGAGAAACATCCGAGTTTTAGTTGAGAGGACTCTGCTCTTCAATCATTGACACAATGATTGCACACCTCTTTCGTTAGGTTAAGCACCTGTTCGTGTAATCATACTTTTATGTTCGGACTACTGTTGCAAAGAGTAAAGTAACAAAGCTTTCAAATATTGTATATCTTAATGTAAGCTTTTTATTGAAAAGAATTTGCATTACCTGTAAACAGGTATTTGTTATTCTAGTTATGTAGCGCTAATTCTCTTGATGTCTGAATAATCAGATTGTCTGCATTCTACAGACCTATTTTTAAAATCACTATTTTAATTATACTTTTATCGTGATTAAGATTTTAAAATCAAATAATGCTCTGTTTTTATTTTTATTATTATAAATATTAGGCAGAAGTCAATTTTGAGATTTAATTAAGTTTTATGTTTGAAACTAAATCATAGAATTCAGTACAGATTCTGAATGTATTATACACTTATGTAAATACAAACTTGCCATATACCGCAATATTCTAGTAACGCATTAATTGTTTGCTAAACTAGAAGAATCTCGATTTAGACCAACGCTTCTCAAACTCACTTTTACGGATCACAAGTGATCCGCGGACCAAAAAATTTAATATTATGGTCTATGAGACACGTGATTTCTTATACGTAAATAATCGGCAAAAAAGTTTAAGAACCTATAATTTAGACTATAAATTAAGGGCTGATTTTTTAAAATATTGTATAACAATATTCTTAGAATTTGATTCAACTCATGAGAAAATGATTTACAAAACCGGTTTTACTTCATCAGAAAACATTGAGCCATAAAGTTCTGATTGTGTTCACAAACTAACACTTAATATTAAATGTATTGTATTTTTACTATATTGTTCTGCTGTGATTCTTATTCAAATTCTGATATAGAAATGGTTTAATTACTACAGATTTTCAGAAATCAGAATATTTATAATATGATCAGCAATCACAACCTGATGACACACTACAGCATAAGCAAAACACTCATTAATAATGAGTGATTATATATTTTTAAATTCAGTACTAAATATATGAATATGTACTGAACAGTAAACTGAACTAAGTTTTTGATGAAAAGAAATAAAGTTTCTATTAATAAATCATTGGTAGCCAAGATCG
>JAQGCH010003665.1:0-10188 GCA_034699485.1 Nanhermannia elegantula | reverse complement strand
TGTCTCTCTGTCTCTCTCTCTCTCTCTCTCTCTCTCTCTCTCTTCTTAAAACCGCATCACATACCGGGAGCTTAAGTATTGTATTAACAAAAAAGAGTATTTACTAACTTTGAAAAATTATGTTTTTCTTTTATTTTTCATATTTTCATTTGTGGGTCAAATCATTTTTGCTTAATCTTTATTATGGTATTGATAGCCAATAATTACTAGTTTTTTACTCTTATCTATTACATTGTCTGTTGAAAGCGCTTAATTGCAAACATTTGATCTTTTATTTGAAAAATGAAATTATTGCGTGAGATAAATGTCTGGCTATAAAACATAAATACCTAATGTTTACGGAAAATTCATTAAAACTAATATACAAGTAATCAATTAGTTTTTTAGAATAGGTTAACATCAATTGCCTATCTTTGACTTCTTTGTGAGTTCTGATAAAAATTTAGTGAATAACTCAAAGTTTAACAAAAAATGTTTAGCTTTGATATAAAGAAAAACGGAAATATTCTTTTCAGTGAACTCAGAGATAAATTTTAAAATTCATAAATATTCTCCCTAACGAACACTTAAAAAATTCTCACACAGGAATAGCATAACAATTTAGGACAAAACCTTTCACTTTTTGATAATATGCACCGTTTTTCTCCATAGCATCACGTTTTCAAAATGTTTAACTGTTTCTTTAGTTTAAACTAAATAATAACTCAAAATTAATTAATATCAAAGATGGTATGGATTGACATAACTAACAAAAATTTTGAAGCTTTAATGCGGGCCTTAAGATAGCAGGAAAACCAGTAAACTTTATTGTAATAAAAATTTAATAATCATTTCTTAATGGATGTTAGTATTGATAGTCAAATAAGAGCCTAATAATCATTTTCCGCAAACTCCTGGACTACGAATGAATAGAGTTTATTGAATATTAAATATTGAACAATAAAACTCTATTTTGATTAATGAGTTTTCGCGAGCGGTACTGTACTTGTCTGGCAGGTATGACTAGCATTACAAAGCATTAGAAAGAGGAACTTAAAATGTTTTACAAAAGTGTTTTACAAAAATGCTTTAAGCTTAAGATCATGAGCAATGTTAGGCATGTATGCAATGTATTGCATAATAACAATCATAATATTGTACAAAATATTAATAAAACATTTCAATTCAGTATCTTTTCCTTTGGGTATAAAGTTATAAAAACAAGTTATAGCAAACATTTAAAACTAGTTCAATACTGTTATTATATTAAATATTAATTTTGTTTCACTTCAAAATATGTTGAATACAATAATTTTGAATAAATATTATATTGAATAAAAGAATTGAGGAATACAATGAAATTTTCTTTTGTTTTAGTAAAACTTCTTTTAACAAAAGACGAGCTATTGTTTGATATGTTAAAGCATTAATAGTTTTTCGTTCGGATGTTCCGATTGGTTTTGTATTACTTTATTGTGAATTTTTTTTAATGAAATGGAACAAATCTTATAGTAATTTGAAGTGAGACAGTCCTTGCAATGAATGGCCCCCAAAGACTTTGAATAGTAGAGGATTAAAACAGTGAAGTGAATACTCATAAAGAAACAAATTATAGATTTTAACTTTTTTATTTAACTTTTTAATATTGAATGGCATCGAATTGACCTCAATAAGGTCAACAAAAGTGTCCGATCGATAATAATAATAATCATAATTAAGGGGAAAAAATAATTTCTTATAATTTATACAATACAAACATTATTTGGAAAGGTCTGCAAAGAAATTAACTTTTCTTCTTATTTCTTATAAATATCTCAAATAATTATCAAAAGTTGTTTGTATTCAATATTTAAGTGAACTATACTTTCTCATTGATGGCATCAGTCATTTCTTAAGACCTTTTAAGAAATAAAATTGACATTAAATTAATTTCATATAATTTAAACTTTTTATTAAATGGAAATTAGTTATAATGAATTTTATTTAATTTAAAAGAAAAAAAGTGAAAAGTTTTGATAAATTGTTTAAAATTAGGTAAACAAAAAATTTTCCAATTAATTAAATCAATTGAAAAGTGGTGTCATTTCAAAATTGATAGCTTATAATCGATGTTAAAATATTTACGACTCACTAATTAAGGATAAGTTTTTGATTACAATGAGATTTATTGAATGCTTTATTTTATGCGATCTTATCAGTCAATTAGATATATGAATATATTATACACAATATATTACATTTAATTCCTTATAATTTCTAATTTATTAAGATAATTATCCTAATAGTTCTTGACCTTTAGTTTTATCAAATGCATAGATCTTAAGCACAAATGAGAGATCGTTTAATAATTATTTGTATCCATTTATTATAATACAGTAATAATATATGAAGTAATAATAATTTAGTATAGAAAGAAAAGGAAGCTAATAGTTTTCAATAGATTTGAACCCCAACCGATTTTAATAATTATGGTATCAAATAAGAGGTCTCATCGAACTGATCATTTCATAATATAGACGCTTTGCTATAAAACAAACAGTTTAAGAGCTATATTAAAAAATCATTTACAATATCAGTGATGCGGAAAAAATGTGCCAACATTTTTATGAATCACTTGAGAAGCAAAGATATGTTATTCAAAAAAATTTATAGAAAGTAAAATTTTTTCACTCTCTTAGAGACTTTCTTTGTTAAATTAAAATTATTCTAAAAAATTTTGGGTCCATTTTGCCTATAATTTGCTATTCAAGTGTTTTTATGAATTTTTATTGGGCTTTATATGAAATCTTATTTTAGATTTGATTTGAAAAATTATTCAATTTGTAAGTAAGAATACACTGAATAACTTATTGTCATCGATTGTCATTAAGTCTAATAAAATTTTTAAAAATCGTGAGTATTATGCTGTTTAAGGTCCTATTCGTGCATATTTCTTGATTTTTAATATACACTACTATTAAAGGTGCAAAAAACCATATTTTAAGGTCCAGAGAGTCACACCTAATGTTAGTATTTATTTATAACATATATTTTGAAAATATATATTTATTTTCAAATAATAATAATTTAATGTGTTTTAGTGTTCCACTCAAATTACAAATGGTCTAAGCCTTAGGCTCGAAACTGTTACAGTTGAGATGAGTCTTGTGTAGGATTATTGGAAATGAATAGAAAATCAAATTAACATAAGGATATGTGAAAGCAAGGATATGGCAAACGTACCCCCAAAGCACTAACTTGTAAGAAAGTCGCACTTATTTTCTTATTGTAAACCGATCTGTTGCTTAAAATGATTTCAGAATCACTTTTATCTTATCATAAACTAGTATTAAGATAAGAAAATCTCGATTATGACACCAACGCTTTCTTCATACCATTGCACTCATGCAGAGAAATGCAATCTATAACTCATGTACAGTACAGCATTCACAAAGTGTGCAGTACTGTACATTACGTGCACTAATCTTATAATCTAATTTATAGTAAAGTAATTCATTAATCATTTGTATCAGATTTTAATTTTATTGACTATAATAAAAAAATCATTTTCAATGTTGACATCATTTTGACTTTTATTTGAAGCCACTATTAAATGGAAATTTTGTTCCTCAAACTTAAACTATTTTTTATAGTCGTTTCTGATATAAGATGTATTTAGACTCTAGCTTTAAGTAATATAACCCATTACTTATTGAAATTATTTTATAATTCAATAAAAATTTAAATAAACATTAGTTTAAAGACCTGATTACTATTGGATTAAAATACCGGTAAATCGCAAAAGTCATAAATCTTCTGAAAAACGATTTCAAGGAAAGTCTCATCAAAAAAATCAAACATTTTAAAAACTGATATCAAATCGATAAAACACTTTTGAACATACGTATAAATGACAAATGAATTTTAAAATGTTCATCATTTCGATGATCCGATAGCCCTATTATTTTCATAAATCCATTTTTCTGACAGCTATCATATTTTGCGTAACAGTTTCACCAAATTTAGGTTTAATTTTAATATTTTGAATGGGAAACTAATTTTTTTAAAAGATTCTTGTATTTAATACTCAAAGATTGATTAATGGGATAAAAATCTCAAGTTTTTAGTTAAAGATACTGTAAATCCAATTATGAGTAAATGTGTATCAAGTTTTTCAGTTAATTCTTAGAAATTAATTTTTTGAAGCATTAAATAGATTAATCAAATCAGCTGTGAATTAAACTAAAAGACTTAATTGAATTTCTGAGACATGAAAAACTTTTTCAATTAAACAATGAATTAATTGTTATAATTAAGAAGTTTTTCGTATATTTGAATTCCTTATATATTTAACTACAAAAAGGTAGTGTATTAGGAATTGATACTTAAATTCAAGTTTATGTTGGTACAGAAGCATTTGATTTGTGGCATTAGTACTAATACGCCTTATTCTCAATATGAAAAGTTAAAAAGCAATTGTTTATTGAACGCAATTTGCAACAATAGGGGTCATCCTTAGAGTTTTTGGGCCGATCGAGAGATAATCAGGTAAATGATAGTCTGCGAGAATGTTTAGACTATTGAATGCTTCGTGGATTAGAAAAGAAACTCAATTCTATTATGAACTTATTGATAAACTTTTAGTTGCCCTGTGTTTGAAAGTGCTTTTATGTCACTGATTCAAAACTGTATTTTAGCATCAGTTCAAAACTGCTTTTAAGCATATTTTTTAGCACCTGTGAACTCAAATCTATTAAGTTATTGAGATCTGTGTGAGATACAGAAAAGAAAAAGTCTGTCTGAAAAAGAAATACAGTTTATTTTTAACTCATTAGTGCTTTTTTCAACCCTTTTATATTAAAATGAAGTGTCACTCAATTGAAACTCTATTAGTTAACAGATCTCCAACGCTTTTTATAATTATTAGGAGTTAAGCAACTTTTGAAATAGAAAAAAGTTTTTCATTGAAAACTTAATCTATTATTTATCACATTTACTATCAAATTAAAGAATAAAATATTTTTATTGTTCCATTTTTTGCTTACAAAATCCCAATTATCAGAGTATAAGTAAATTTTTGAAATTGCTTTTCAAAAAATCGTTACGAAAAACAACTATAATGAATAATACTGCAAAAAATTATTGATATCTCGTGATAAACAACTTAATCGTTACACTTATATCGACTTTTATATACATATAGCCAATGATAGTAACAAATGTACGACTTATTTGAAAGAAAGCCTTAACTTATGTTAACTTAAAGTAAGGGAAACTTATTTTCCACCTGTAATACGAATGTCAAACTTCAAAATCGATTAATTTTAGTTTAATATTAAAAATGGAAATATAATGTTTATGTTTGTCTAACTTCAAGTTGTTATAAATTATATAAAATAAGCGTTTTTAATAAACCTGTCAATTAATTTGAGTTTGTTTTTAAAACTTTTAAAGGTATGAAATTTCAATGTCATTAAAACTTTTATTTTATGGTAAACCTTATGCACAAATTAGTTGTTTTGTGCGTTTGGTGAACAAATTTAATGAAAATTTTTCACTAATTATCTCAATTATAATTGAATTGATCACTATATACATTGTCTTTGAATTTTATTTTCATTAACATATAAGGCGTTTCAAAATTAGTCCAATAAATAGTATTTAATGCAATGTAACAGTCATTCAGTTTCTTACAAAAGTGAGAAAATCAGTTCAAACGATGTATTCATTTTGTAAATTATATCAAATTTAATATGCGATAAATTAATTTATTATATATAAAAAGTTATTCATTTATTTATATTTGTCTCCAATAAATAAATTAGAAAAAAACGCCGATTTAATTATGTTTTTAAAAGAAACTTTTGAATGTGTTTTTAAATCCAAAATTTTCATTTGAGGTGTCAGTCGATTGCTATATAACATCATTATATATATTGTAGTATAAGTTTATTAATGAAAAAAAAGTTCCTGACATGAAGTTTGAAATGTGAAACTGACCCAAATTGTATTCAATCGTCATTCAGAGGTAATTATTAGAGCCCTTCATAATGTTTTTTATATATAACTTTTTCTTATAATAACTTTTATAACTCATATCTGAATAGTTTAAGTCTTATTCAGTAATAGAAATATTATTTATTGCATGTTTTCAGGTAATAGTTAGTCAATAAACACTTGTTTTTCAGCCAAATTAGTTGTTTATATATTTTTGTTTTAAAACCTTTTGGCTTCAAATTAAATTTTAATATTCAGACGATTTTTTCGTTGAATTTTAAGTTACAAACAAGTTGCGTATTATTTATAGCACTGGAGAGCAGAAAAACTTTGATTCGTTTGTTGACGAAAGGCTCTAATAAGTGTGTTTTGACGAAAGGCTCTAATAATTAACACTTGAATTTACTAAATAAATAATTTAATGTATAATATGAATGATATCAGTCTTATATCTCAAGTGTTAACTGTATTGTGTCGTCAGTAATAGTGATAAACTTTTTGAGCTTACATAACAATATATCATATATTTGTATTACTTTTATTAAGGAGTCATTTGTCATAAGAAGATAACGATGTCATTACATGAAAATTGTTCAAAACTACAAACGAATAAAATGGATGATAAAAACAATACTAAAACTGAAAAAGTTGGCCAAAATAGCTGTGAAGTCAAGATAGTGACCATCGGTGGCAAACAGGTTGAAGTAAAATACGAGACGCTTAAGAAAAAGTACGATATATTTGGTTTACATCCAAGAGAGAGAAGATCTGGTAATAGAAATGCAAGAACTAGTGGTATAGTTGATAACATAGGCAATAGAAGTACTTTTAAGACGGCTTTAGTGAACGATAAGCGAAGTATTAGTAGAGAGACGAGTAGTAATAGCCTAATAAGCAGTACTAATAGTAGTAATTCTAAGGATACAAGTGTTGGTTCAAATAAATTATCAAAAGTTTTAAGGCGTTTCGAATCCGATGATCGGTCGCTCAAGAAGAAAGAGATATCAATTGAGAAAATTGCCGATAAGATCAAGAGAGAGCCCGTGAAGATGGAGAACAGGTTCGATATGCTTTTGCCCGCCAGTAATGGCGAAGATTTAAGTGTTTTTATGGGTAATAATAGTATTAAAAGTAGTGCCAAAAAGAGAAACAAAAATAAGACTAAAATAACTGATAAACTAATAAATAATAGTAATAACGGTTTTGATAATAATAGTAACAATCGCTTTGATTTTGACGCTCACGAACAATTAATTGCTCAAAAGGTTATTTTAGTTCATAACACTTTTGATCACTTAAATCAACCCATTGATGGTGTTTTCGAAACTAATAATAATAATCTTGAAACCTATCAAAACAATAATGTACTTAAAAATGCGGACCAAAAACAAAAGGACTGCAAGAAAGTTGAACTTGGATTTAATGATAGTTCGCCGCTATT
The DNA here is from genome assembly GCA_034699485.1 of Nanhermannia elegantula. NCBI lineage: Eukaryota > Metazoa > Arthropoda > Arachnida > Sarcoptiformes > Nanhermanniidae > Nanhermannia > Nanhermannia elegantula. The sequence continues at coordinate 2,792 of JAQGCH010003665.1, read as the reverse complement.
TATTGACGAGTTTAGAGATCAAGTCAACGAAGAAGAAGTTGATTTTGAAATAAGAAAAGTTCAAACAGACGGAGAATTGTTAGACGTCAGAGAAGTGATCAAAAAAGAAAACTTTAAAGCAAAATATCCGAACGGCCTCATTAGGAAATCTATCAAATTAAAGGAAAACTCTGTCAAAAGTATTGAAAAAAATATATCAAAATATCAAAAGTTGGATAAAAGTGAAGAATTGCGAAAACAGACAATTAACGAGTCATCGCTTAATCAAAATTTGCTGAAAATGACACTTAATTGGCTGCTCATAACAGCATTGGTTGTGGTATTTCTTGTGATATATAGTTTTGTTATTCTAAACCAGTTTTGTGACTGTAGTAAAACTTAAGAGGTTTTCATTTGTTTTAAATGAAAAGTTTTGGATTTATTTTCCTTTTTCGAGTCAATTATTTGGGTCTCACGACAGATGAAGTTTATGCTATTCGTAACTCTAATTATTATGGGTTTTAATGCTTTCAAAGTATTATAATTTTTTATGTGATTAGCAAATCAAATATTTTTCTATAAGATATGATAAGTGATAGAAATATTAAGCGTAGAAAAAGTTTTAGTTTAGATTTGAATAATTAAATCCAAAACATTTACTACGGATTGTCTTTTCCCTTCTGTTTGTCTGTTAGAAGTCTGTTCTCTCTCTCCCTCTCTCTCTCTCTCTCTCTCTCTGAATAATTTATGTTAATTTCAAGTTCTCTTTCTTTTTATGATTAAATAATTGTTTTGAATTTTAAAAACTGATTATATTTCTATTCAATGTTATTGCGAATTATAAAAAGTAAAAGTGCTTTACCTGTAAATTACTATACGATCTGTTATAAAATGATATGATATTCAAGTTTTTAAATTTTGTAACGTATAAGTGATTAAGTTTTAATAAAATGATTTAAATTTGCATTAATTTTTCCAATTGTTCTTATGATTTTAGGAAAGTATTAAAGAGTTTACGCTATGACTAAATTATATATCGATTGAATAAATCATAAAATTCTGTCTCAAAAGTAGGAAAATTAAATTCATTTCATATTAAATTATTCGCACAGTTATCAAAATTTTTGCACAATTTGCAAAAGTTTATGAAAGTATTAAATCTTGAATTGAAATATGATTACAAATTCAAATTAAGTGCTGTCCAAGTTATAAACGTTTCCGTCTTAATAAACATTCATTTTATTCATATAAAAGTGAGAAATCACTAGGAATGGGAAGTAAATGAAGTAAATAACTAATAATTAAGTAAATTAAATAAATAGTTTCAACTGAGATATTGCCTCAATTGATAGCTAAATAACTTTAAATACATTAAAAAATTGCATAAACTTATTAGTTTATGATACAGTAGAATATACTCATGTTATGCATAGAGTGGACTGATTTTAGAATAAATTAGTTTATAAGTGAAATTTTCAATAATATTCTAATAAAGTTAATTTCACTAAAAGCCTTTTAGTGAAAGGGAATTATTTTTACTTTGAATCTTTGCGGAACTCATGTTTTGGCTGTTCGTGTGCTATAATTAGGAATAGTGTCAGAAAGTTATGCAAAGTTTTGATTAATTTAATTAGAGTTTAAAAGTTATCCATAAAACAATGCTTTACGTGTTTTAAACTTACTGTATCACTACCTGTATTAACAGCGATAATATCTCTTTTATTAAATTTTATACATATCTAACTTGTAATTATGTAGTCTGGATGTAAAGTCATTATGGATGTAAAAAATATGAATGTTATTTCACTTTTTCCATACCATATTATTAATAGGAATTTTGAACTCACTCTTCTGTTATACATAAGAGCTTATAAACTATTCTCAGATATTGTATTCTTAAACTTGTTTAATGAGTTACAAAAAATTTGGCATAACTTTCGATTTTTTTGCTTTTTTTAATCATCAATGAAATAAATATTAATAACAATATTTTGTTAAGCATTAAGTTTTCAAATAAAATGTTTAGAAATAATTTCAACACAACAAAAAAGTATGACCGATAGCAATTTTCGATAAAAATAAAGTTAATAAACAAAAGTATTGAATAGAAAAAAAGTTTAAAACATTTTACACTTTTTCGCAATAAAAATAATTTAAACTTAATTTTTCTCAATCTATCATAAAAAGAAAGTGTTAAGAAAGAGATTCACTTAAAGTATTTGACCCAAAGATGTTTTTCTTTAACTTTTTGATTGTTTTGATAACACATAACACACTTTTTATTGTATACAGTGATGGTATGGTATGGTATGCTATGCTATGCTCAGGCAATTGGTTCACTTTTCTTATTCTTCAGACTTCTTTAGTTAAAATCAATGCTAGTCTTAAACAACTACTTCATTGACTACTAAAGTATGTCTTTCAAGAGTCCTATTTAAGTATAACCAACCGTTTCATTCAAATTTCACATCAAATTCATCAAAAAAACTTTTAATTCCATTCCTAAAAAGTATGTCTTTTTCTAAAATGATATAAAGTTTTATTTCTCTTAAAAAAAGTTTAAGTCTTAAAGTAATTCATTTAAATATATTTTTAAATTAAGAAATAGTTTCCTGTATTACAGGACTAAAAGTTATAAACTTTTCTAAATCAGAAAAAATTATTATTAATAAATTTTTTCTTTGAACTCATTATAATTATCCCAAAGAAGGAAGTCTTATGTTTAGTCTTATCATTGGATTCAATGTAACGCTATTTAAAAAAGTGTGAATCTATTCAATAGATGTTTAATACATAGACTTATAAGTAGTACA
>JAQGCH010003664.1:0-10190 GCA_034699485.1 Nanhermannia elegantula | reverse complement strand
TTTTTTTATTTTGTTCAATATATTGAATGTGTTTTTTAATTTTGTTATAATAAACGTTTTTTATTGAAAAGTTTTATGATTTTAAGGACTTTTAATTTATTTGATTTAAAAAAAACTTATGAATTGTGCGAATAATGTGACAAATATTTAATTAATTTCTATTTAACTAAACATTAAATAACTCATAACTCATATCAAAGCAAAACAAATACCAATGAAATAATTGTTTATTTATTTAAATGACTTGTTTTGATTCAAAAAATGTTATTCAATACCAATATTTATATCAAATCTATTTATAAACAAATAGTTTTTTGAACTCAACTCTGTTTTCAAGCAATTAATTGATTACAAAAATTGTAAACAATGTAAACCATTATTAGGTTTAAGTTTAATAATAATATTAATTATAATATTAATAATAATGACATTTCGTTATTGGAGAAGAAAATTATTATTCGTTTTTCTATTATTTGTTTTAATAATTGTTTTATATTATAATCAAAAAAGATTTAATAATTTTAGTAATAATAGAAATTTAATTATTGGCGAAGAATCTCACAGTTCCTCAACTAATGGCTTATTATTGTCTAAATTGATGACAATTGAGTCCAATGTTATTGATATTGAAGGCATTGTTGACCACAAACTCATTGAATTGACTGAACTTAAGAAATGTGACACTTGTTTAGGGAATAGTTTTTGTCAATCCTTTAAAAGCAATCAATTGGTTATTAATACGCCTTTTGTTACAAATGGTATTCAATTTTTTGTCAAATTAGTCTTTAATTTAAGTGTTTTGTCAAAAATAATTCAATTCTTTACTGACTCAACATTTTAAGTAAAAATTTACACTTTATTTGAGTTTAAAAACAAATTAAAACACTGTTTGAAATTCACACCAAATATAAGTCAATTATTTTTCGCTTATATTAAGGTTTTGTTTGAAACACTTTTTTAAATAAAACTTTAACACCAAAAGAATTTTTGCTCTTTTTTAAAAATGTTTGTAATCTTTGTAATCCTCTTAACCGTCAGGTGTGGTCTATCGCGAGGCAGTGGTGAAGAGCAGTAACGAAAAGCTGACTATAATGAGTCAATCAATTGATAATTGGTCTAAATTGGAGCGAATTATATGCATAAACGCCTCAATGCAAGTGCCTTGTGATCAATCACTAGCCATTCATAACTCATTTATGGCTAAATCTAATTTATTTAATATCGATAACTATCGACACTTTTTTCGCCAAATCCGCGAAACATATTATGCAACTGAAGAAAGAAATACTTTTCTACAGGTATTCAATGTTTTACAGCTTTTAAAAATTAATATTAAAACTGATTCGGCACAAAATTAAATAATGTTTATAATAATTTTTAGGCCATTTTCTCTCAATGCACTACTAATGCATACATTCAATTAATGCAAAACAGTTTTGATGACAATAATGATAAATATATGGATCTATCAGAACAAAGCCATCTATTAACTGCTTTACTGGCATTTCCCGGCTATGCATTACTCAAAATGATGCACAAAATTGAGTCCGACATACAATTTGTTAACTTAAAGGGTAATAAAATAAGAAATCAATCTAAAGATCATTGAATTGAACTTTTTTTTCCTAAAATAGGAGTTTGCGGGCGATTAATAGCATTTGAAGGAAACTATCATACTTTGGATCAGTTTATTAAAGAGCAGAAAAACTTTGAAGTGATGGCAGGACTTGCGGTGCAATTAATCCAATTAATTGATGATTTACAAGAAGGAGATCCCAATTGGTATTTATTGCACACAAAGTTAACATACGATTCGATATTAGTTAATAAAGACGGAGAAATATTTTTGGCCGATTTGAATGATATGGTAGTTATCGATAAGTCACTGTTTGACGAACAGTCTCTCAGATCTCACCCCTCACTACTCAATAGTGAAGTCTGTAATGAGCCGTGTTTTGAAAAATTTCATCAGAGATTCCTTAAAGCCTTTAATACCACTTCGAGTTTGCCATCGCCTGAATGTGGACATATTCAGAGATATTATGGGCAACATATGTATGCAATGATCTGTAAAAATATATTCTCAACTCTTGATTCGGATCAGAAATCGAAATCAGGTTTATTAAGATTAGTGCCAAATAAGGATAAGGAAAATGTTGACGACTTGTTGAGAGAATGCATTTATGAGACCTCTCCCGGAGGCAGAAAACAAGCTATCGATGAGTTAAGAGATTTATTGAAAAGTTATTTACATTTTGAAGAGAACAATGAAGAAAATGATAATAATGTTCAAGAAAATAATGAAGACGATGAAGACAACGATATTGATGACAATGATGTTAATAATATTGAAAATTCTAACGCTGAGAAAACTTGAATTATTGCTAAACTTCAATATATATTATTTTTCATGACAGTTAAAAATTATGCTTTTTTTAAGAAAACTATTTTTATGATCTCTTATTTTTGATCGACTATTGCGTATATTATTTTGAGCTTTAGTTAATTTATAATTTTATAATTGTTTATAATTTAATTAGTAATGAATTAAATGTAAATTTACTTAATTATACAAAAAATACAAGTTTTTTATAATTTGTAATACAATACAATTTGTAATATATTAACGAATAAACTTTTTTTCTCATTCAATTTGAGATCCGCAGTAAACTTAATATCATTAAAAAATAAATACACAAAATATATGTCACTTATAAATCATTTGAGCAAAAAATATAGAAAATGACACAATAATTAACATAAAGAGTTATTTCATATATCAATAGATAACTCAATTATTGCTTTTCCAGTTCTCTTTAGTATTAATTTATTGATTAAGTTTTGTGACATATTAAAAATTTTAAGAAAGTAATAAATTATAAAAAAATAAATAAAATTTAGTAATGATTTGAGTTAAGAGCTTGAAGTCTTATTTTTTAGCAATAAGTTTACTATGATTTTGAGTTAAAAACTTAAAATATTGTTAACATTACGAAAGATAACTTAATTCACTGTATTATTACGTCTTTTTCCAGTTTTTTGCTCATTTGTATAACTGATATAATTTACATCTCATTAAGAGTCAAATGATTTAAATTTTGATTTTGAGGTCTGTTTCTTCCGAATAAATACCAAAAGTCATCCTTTAAATATAATAATAAAATAAATATAGAGATAGTTGACTTTTAAAGTGCACAAAAATACTTACTCTAAAACTTTTACTCATAAAACAATAGACAATAGGATTAACACAACTATTAAACATGGATAGGAAGTGTGCGATAAAGAATGCGAAAACATAGACATGATATGCGGTTGCGGTGTGAAAATCAAGAATCTCTTTATGAAATACGACCACAAGAAAGAAGAGCCTAATTGGTAGCCAACAGATTGCAAACAATAAGACAAGTATTGCCAACATTTTAATGACTCTTATTTTGTCGGCACAGACCGTGTTCTTTAAACTTCTTATTTTCAAAGCTAATAATAAGTAGAAAGTTGTTTGCAATAAAAGTGGTATCAGAAATGTTAATATGAATAGGACTAAGACATAAACTTTCTCAGTGTAATCACTGTTATAATCAAGACGACAGTCATAATAGTCGTCGCCTTTGAACTTGAATTTTTTAATTTCGCAGTGTTTTAGAGTCAGACTTGATAGAAGACATCCTAATACCCATCCAAGCGCTAGAAGTCCTTGTGAATGGATATGAATAAAGTTATATCTCTTGCCGTGATATACAGGATGAACAACAGCTATATATCTGTGAATAGGAGTTAAGAAAATGTTTGAGCTTTAAAATAAACTGTGAAAAACATTTGAATAAATAATCAATATTTAAATAAATATTATCTATAGTACAGGTAGTGGTATATCTGTACCACATATTATGATAGGATCTTGTTATGATCCAAATTAAGCTTTCAAAAGAAAGCTTTAACAGAGCCTTTAGTAAAGTTTTATATTCAAATATAAAGAATTCATTTGTAATTTTAAACTTCATTTTGAGAAATATTTTAAACAAAAGTTATCGCTTTTTGTGAATTTAACTTGAAATCGGATTCTCAAGAGTTCATTCTTTTAAAGCAATACTTCATTTATATTTATGAGCAAATAAATTACTGAAGTATAATAATTTCATGGATTTTGTGGTGTGAAGCACAGTATGTTATTAATCAAACTGAAAACTTGGTTTATTTTAGGCGATAAAACACTGACGTTAGTAAAAGATTTAATCATTGAGTGAAAGTGTACACAGACTTTGCATACAGAATAAGTTATAAACTTTATTGAATTAGCAAATTAGCAAAAATATTAGAACTTATTTATTCAAAATCAACAGAATTATTAGAAATTATAAAAATATTGTTTAAAGCAATGCTAATGCAAGCCCTTGAAGGTGTTTTGCGAATATATAAGTTCATTAATAGAGATAAGTCCTAGAAATAGTGCTCACCGAAGGGGCGTCTAATAGGGTCCGCCCTCCCCATTGAGAAATATAAAATATATACTTTGGTCCCCCTATGAATTTTATCTGAAAATTCAATAATTAATTGTGTCACGTTATATGACAAAAATAATGTGTTAACAATAGTCATAAATCCGTTAATTAGATAAGTTTTTCGACTAAAATGTTACTTTTTCTAAAAATCTGTAAAAATTGACGCAATATTATTATTAAGAAATTTTGGCGCCAATACTTTTTTAAATATGATGAAAAAACCGACGAATTTTGACCCAAACCTCGATTTTTAAAATTTACCTAAAGCAGACACCTCTTGAGCTTATGAGGCTGACGAGGTCTGCTAAAAAACAACTTTAAACTTAAGAAAAATGATTTATAATTATGAATTATGCAAATGAATGAAATAAAATTATCTAAATTATAACTCAAATAAGTGAAAACTCATTATATGATAATTAAATATATTATAATGAGCGCCTTAACGAGGATTTAGAGGCTAGGCGTAGGAATAAATGTTTGGGGGCAATAATTACGGCTGTGATTATACTATATTATTAAAGTTTTATAATCAAATACTCTTTAAGTGGAGGTCAATAAAATCGATAACTTATAGAATAACAATATTCTAGAAAAAAGCTTTGAGTCTAATCAAGATATTGATAAATACATACCTCTCAAAGCTAATTAAAGTTAATGTATAAACGGTTACAAATACTGTCACAATAATAGCCCACTGGGAAAGTGGACACATGAAGTGCGGAAATATCCAATGGCCTAACATGAAGTCAGTGTAAGAGAAGGGAACTGATAGCACACCAATACATATGTCAGCGATCGATAAGTTAATCAAACATTTACGCAAAAAAGGTTCAAATTTTTTGCCAAATAACTGAACAAAAATAACTAATAAGTTCTCACAAAGAGCTAGAATTGATATCAATGAATACAGAATTATGAAAAATATTTGCCATCCGGGGTCCAGTGCTTCGAGTCTATCGATAACTTCAGGTTCACTTAAATTTTGCTGATAAGCGATATATCCGTCCATTCTTTTGCTTCAAAGATAATGAATTTCATTTCTATTATTGGAGAGAATTCCAGAATTTGAGAACTTTGAAGTTCAATATCTTTACTCTTAATAATCTTCTGTATTAAGAACTTCATAAATAAAGTGAGTGTTTAAAAGTTTGAGAGAAATTGATAAGAAGTTTCTCACAATAAGCTATTGACTCATAAGAATGCAGTGAATTCTCTGCATCCACTCCTTTGGATAATTCTTATGCAGAATATAAACATGCGATGTGGCACTTGAGTAAAGGCATGAATCTATTTATATCGCAATAATTTTTCATTCTTTCTTAATAGTGATCATCAGGTTTTCTAAATTCATAAATTCTTAGCATTATTTGAACTTTTTCTAAAAAAATTCTGCGCACACGAGAGCACGACTTTAAGAAATATAATACTAATTATCGCAAAGGAAATCAATTTTACGGCAACTGCTTCTATAGTACAGAATCTGTACTTAACATAAACATATCTCAAGTTATTTTTAAATTCCTAAGCTTTTAAAAGATAATATTCGAAGATATTTTTATCGCATATTTTTTTGGCGTTAAGGTTAATAACAATGTATCACATATGTTAACAGAGATGTTAATCTTTTAGAAAATTCATTAATAAGAAACGTGTCTCAAAAGTATTTTGTTTACAATTGCACTACAAGTGAAACATAGCATCAAAATAAATATGTTTTCTAAACATAAGGATTAATTCCATACAATTTATCAAATTTAAAAATATTTTTGTTCTTTAAAGTTTTTATTTGTATTTTTAGAGAATACCAACTTTTGTAGTACTGATTAGTCTAAGAGCCACTATTCTAATAACCCTTATTATTGAGTTATTCTTTATGCAGCAGTTCTCAAACTCATATTCCTAAGTACTTTCATATTGTTAAACAGTGGTTCTCATAGTACTTAATGTTAAAATTTGAAGCTCTGCGAACCGGGAATGGACCTCAAAAGACAGTTTAAGAACAAATGGTTATACAATAATTCAATGTTCTGTCAGGGCTTAAATGCATTTTTGCTACTAATCACTAAATATATCTATTAATGCATAAAATGGGTTTATGTCTGGAACGTCTGGAATAGTTATTGCGGTAATAATTACTAATATTATTATTATATTCTATAAAAATAAATAGAGACTGACGTACACCGGATAAAATAAAGAGCATCGCAATTAATATTGAGATATAAATTATTAATACTGTATAACAATTAGACCAAAATTTCTAATTAAATGAAAAATGAATTAAAAAAAAGTTTTTCAAAATATTTAACAGAATTTAATTAAAAATATCGGGTGTTTCACCAGAAAGTGAGGATTTGAAATGTCTGTAACTTTTTTATTAGTAAACTTATATTTACAAATTTAACATCTAATTAAAGGTAAAAAATAAAATTTTCATTATATATCAAAAAACTATACATTTTTCTCAATGCAGAGGTCCTTTTGATTAATCATTTTTCAGTAATTCACGATTTTGATTAATTAATATCTCATCTCTAATGTATTGTTGCAATTCGTGTATTGTTAATAACGTGTGGTAACCAAAACTCGAAATAACATTTATTAATTAATATTTTTTTAATTACAATTTGGAATTTAATGTAATTTTAAGCATTAATTAAGTAATTATAAGGGAAAACCTGAACTAAAAAATTTTCATATCCGGCACTCTAATCGGCTGCAATTCGGGTTTAAGTAATATGACCTCTAATGGCTTTGGTAAGTATAGTTTAACAATTAATACATATATCTGGGGTAAATCTAAGGCTTTTTGACAAATCCTTCTGTATATGAAAAATTAAATATCTTCTAAAGTTTTGGCTTAGTATTTGATCAAAAATTTTCAATTGGTTGCACTGGAGAACATTTTCAATTTTGAGTTTTTTTAACCAATTTTGGTTTGAAAATAAGAAAAGGTTTGACAGCCCATATCTTTTACAAAAATAGATATAATTTTTGAACCAGAAGGCAGAGATCAACAATTTTGGTATCATTAGAATCGTCCCGTCGAGTACTATCAAATACACCTATCAGTTGTTTTTTGCGAAGCTCCGCCCACTCAAAAACAGCATCATGTGAAATTTACATGAATGGGCGTATCTCATGAAAGGGTGGCTGGATTTTTTTCATATTTTGATTTCTTTTGAGAAGTATTATTGATTTAATCCATCAATCGATTTTTATAGTCTCGGATCCCCTTTAGGAGTGCCAAAGACTTAATAGAGGTCTAAAGACTTAAATCTGAGTTGCGGCCGATCTGAGTGTCCGATTTTAACATATTTTTAAAGTTTTTTTCCTTTAAGTTCACATAATTCATGGTTAACTTTTCATTAATTTCAAATAGCCATTCATTTAATTTTAACTAAAAACAAAAATTCCGGATTCTCTCGGTTAATGCTGAAACAGTGCTGAAATACTTTAGCAGTTATTACATATTAGATTCTATAAATGAAAATACTCTGAAAAAATTTTAGCTGATAAAATTTTAAACCATCGCTATAACGATTGACATTCTATACATGAATGCATTCCAAAAATTTAAAAATTTAAATTAATTAATGTTTTAAATTCTTAATAAGTTAGTATACTTTTAGAACAGGATCATTTTGAATATTTTTTAAAATTTTGGGTCGCGTCAATTTTTTATATTCCAAAGTGGGTCGCGAGCTAAAAAAGTTTGGGAATCGCTCAACTAAACCATAATTCCAACTAATCTTCAAATATGATCTTTTGTTGAGTTATATCTAAACTGATTATCAGAATTTAGCTTTAATTTCTCATTAGTCTCACTATAATTATCACTTTTATTTGTAAATATCATGTTCTCGACTGGATTTCTATAGACTTCAAATTCTTCTCTATTATACGAGTCTTCAAACCTAAAGGACGAAAACACAACCGCAAACCCAAAGTTAGATATTTAAGTAAAATTTCTCCTTTAATTGCTTTACTTTGGAATACAAATATATTCGTATGTGAGACACCTCTATAGTGCATGTGAACTAAGCCTATATGTGAAATATATAACTTTAACAGCTAAAGGATGTTCATAAAGATATTTATCGATCCAATAAATTTGATAAACATTTACATAAAAGCCAAAACCTAACTGTTTGCCAAATCTATATTCAATTTGATTACAATACTGGTGAACCTCTTCTGTTATCACCTTTAATGAGTCATTCAAATTGATTTTGATTGTAAAACAAGTTTAACTTATGAATTATGCAAAACAACACATATAATAATAATATCTTTAATTGAAATACAGTTTTATTAATAGTTAACTTATTATAAAGGAATTCCTTAATATTTAAATAATAATATATGTGAGGAATTATTTGAGGAAAAGCTGAACACTTGTATAAGATCTGCTTTATTTGCCGGCGTGTTTACCTGCTTGGGGAACACCAGTCTTTGAGCCAACACTACTACCAGTTTTTGCCATCTGTGGTGTCTGTGATGACTGAGATGTGGCTGATTTGGCCGCAGAAGTAGGTGTTGAGCCTATTGCTGAACCGGTGCTGGCTTTAGGTGTTGTTGAGGCCAGTATTGAGCCGATTGCAGATCTGTGTGAAACGGCTGCTGTGAAGCTAAGAGTTGAACCAGAACCTACTGATGATCCAAGTTGTGAGCCTTGATTCGTACCTTTTGTCTGTGAAGAGATACCTGAGCTGAACCGGAAACCGGAAACCGGCAGATTTTCGCATAAATAATATACTATATACTATATACTAAAAATGAAATTAATATGGGAAAAAACATTGATTATAAATATATGGGCCCTAATAATTATGTATAAGCAATTTTAGTTTTAAAAATAAAATGTAATTTATAGCAAGAATTTACGCTTTACTAAATACAAAGATCAAAAGTATACTCACATAAATCTATGATTAAGACATAATTCCAGTTTTCATATCGAAATGTAATTTACTGCAAAGACTGTAAATTATTAAATTAACTTACTTTTTAAAACTACATAAAAAATTTCGTAATTATCAAAATACATGAAAAGTGATTTATTACAGTTTGATGAAATTCGTATTACTCAATGTATATAAATAATAGAAAATTTAAAAATTAAAATTAATTATACATAAATATTAAGGCACTATGTCTTCATTAATTTACCAAAAAATTGAGCGGTGGCCGAAGTAGGAAATTAAAGGCTAACACAATGCTTTTCAATAAGAAAACTGTGATTTACGTTTTCATTAACCAAAATATACACATCTAAGCAATTTTAGTATTTTAAACATATAAATTAATATAAGGCTCAACAATAAAACAATAATAAATAAATTAAAATTGATTATTAAAGTAGGAATTGAATAACAATTTTTTACCATGGCCGGCCCGTATCTTGATGTAATTGATTATTTGATGCTAAGTTAACAGCATAAATCTTAATATGACAGCTACTAACCTTCCGTCATACTATATTTACAATTCTTTTAAAATGTCTTTAGCTAACTTAATGAATATACACCATTTTAATAAGTAAATATTTAATGTGCATTAAATAAATTAAAGTTAATTACTTCAAGAGTATTGTTTTATAAGTTGTCTTAAACAAAAGTTCATTAATAAATTGTAACTTATGTGTGACTTATCTCTTGTTTGGTGACCTGAAGTAAGTGTAAT
>JAQGCH010003663.1:0-10193 GCA_034699485.1 Nanhermannia elegantula | reverse complement strand
TTTTAGTTCAAAAATACAATATTTCAATCATTTCTAAAGAAAATTATAATTTAAACGTTTAACTAGTGTTTAAAAATATATTATATTGAATAATCAAATTTAATTTCAAGTTTTCTTATATTCCTTTCTTATAATGTGTAAAAGATCTGATCAAATGAGACAAGTGGTGAATACGATTGTATTCTCATTTCTCAGCTTTTCTTCAGATTATTTCAATGCATTGCCGATTAAAGGCTGAGACTGATTGCGAATAATTTGAGCTTTAATTCATTTATTTTTATTATGAGATCACTATCGAAATTATGGTCAACTATATTCTTAAAGTATTCGCAGAGACAATGCTTTGTCACAAACAAAACAATATAGTTTCTGACAATCTATAGTAAAGTCACTATTACTTTTGACCACTTCTTACTACTTTATTCAGTCTATAACTAAGACTATAATATCCATTATAAATGAAGTGTAAAAATATAGAGATAATTTATATTTCGTCGAAAAAGTCATATATTTTTGAAGATTTAGTTTACAGTTTTGAAAATTTGAAATTTTTAGTGGTTTTTGTTTGAATTTTATAAAAAAAAATAAGGGAAAACCCCTTTAAATCGGGACATAAACCTTAAAATGTGTCAAATCGGGCGGGATAAATTGAAACCTATGAAATCGGGAAAATCGGAACTTTTAAACCATGTTTTTTTTTGAACCACAATATGATAACTGAAGCTCTAATATCAATCTCCCGATGATTTAACTTAAGGAAAAAGACCGGGAATTCCGATAATTCACAGCTCTGGATATAACAAAATATATAATATATCGAATATAAATGATTACCCTTTTAATAATTTACTAGATATTGAGTAATAATCAGGCTTAGAAAAAAAAAATAACTTCCAGATTTCAGCTGTATTATACATATTTTGGTATATTTAAAAAGTACTTAGTCTAATTTTGAGTAAAACTCAAAATAAGAATTAATACAAAATTATCCTTTGGTCTCACTTTGATTTTAATAACTCGTCCAAATAATGTTATACTTGGTTACCCTAAATTTGGGTTCCAAATGGGTGATCAGTGTCTTGAAATTCAAATTTCTAAAACTTTTTTAATTTACATATTCTGAATCATAAAATTTCGAGACTCAAAACTCGAGATCCGATGTGCATATCATGGTCTATTTTTCAAATGCATATTTTACAACAAATACTCAAATCTAGGACGTTAGTTGCTAAAATTCATAGAAATAGTAAAGTCAATTTCTACTTCAACACCTGTTTAAGATTTAGAAAGGTTAATATATGTAAAACCAAAAATCAAGAAAAATTAGGCATACGTCTATTTAAATTCTCTATTTTTCCCATTATTTATAAAAAAGTTAGAAACTAAAACCTTGCCATTATTTGATGATATATCAATTTTTTTAAATAAATGCAAAAAAACAAATTAGAAATTGTTAAATGGTAAATGTGGAAAAATTATAAACAAATAATTTCACACAATGATGACATAAATCAAAGGATTTAAAAATTATTCCTCAAATCAATCAGAAAATTTTGATAATAAAACCATTAAAAATGTTAAGAATAATTTACAACTTCTAGATATTTCTTGTTTAAAAAATGCTCCACTAAACTGAGGTTATACTGGGAGAAGTTTTTTTTCCGTTATAAATCACTATTAGCTCAAACATCAGCATTAAATTTGATAATTTTAATGTTAATTTGATAATTAACTATAATAATTTACATTAAATTAGATAAATATGAAAAATATAACCTTGTTTCTATTAAAATTGTATTTTTTTTACTTGCATATTCGTATATATTTGACCATTTTTCTTGCTTGCATATATGCGCATATTTTGCAATTTTAGTGCATACAAGTCCCATCCTTAATCATTATATATAATAAAATTATAAAAATAAAAAAATTAAAGAAAAATAATCAATTGAGAAATGCTAATCTCTCTTAGATTAAAAATTGAGCGGTATAAGACCTCCGTGAATCCTTCACGAGATTTCGTGAATAGAATATTTGAAGAAAATTCTGAAGAAGACAAGTCTCAAAGCGAAAACTCAACTGAAACGGAATTTGAATCGCCTGAATTAGACATTGACTATTATAATCCCCCTTTATTAACGACAGACAAGGCAAGTAAAAGAAATTTTGAATTGTTAAGTTTAATTCCTGAAGAAGAGATTATAACATTTGACGAAACATTTCGTAATAAAGATACGCAATCAAACGAGTTAATATTAAGTAATCCGTTAGTAGCATTACAAACCTCATTAAATTTTCCGAAAATATCTAATACAGGTTTTGCAACCAGTACACCTTTATCCAGTGCCGCTGCTAATAGTGCCGCGGGATTTTCTGGCCTAAATTCACTAATTCTTACAAGTCCGTTATCCCCGATAAAACCTGTACTTATACCAAGAAAAGTAATGGCCCATTCAGGGTCAATTTACCCCACTATATTTAAAGGAGACGGTCGTGAAAGTTTAATTAATTGGTTAGATAGATATGAAGCTATATCAGATTGTAATAATTGGTCAGAAGATCAAAGAGTTCAAAAACTGCCTGCATTTCTAGAAAGTAAAGCGTTTAAGTGTTATAAAGCCTCTAATATTATACCAGGAATCACAAGCTGGGTAAACACTAGAAAACAGTTTGAGCGTTATTTCACTCCAAGTGATAAAACAGCTACAGAGACTGAACTTAAAAATAGGCAACAAAACTTAGATGAAAGATTAGTTGATTATTATTTAGACATAATTGATTTATGTGATCGATCAAACCCAGCAATGCCAGAACCAGAAAAAGTACATTATGTTATTCAAGGGTTAAAACCATCTCTTTTTGAAAAAATATATCCGCAAAAACCAAAAACATTAGTAGCACTGTGGGAAAGCCTGCAGTCTCACGATGAGGGTATGACGATGGCTAATAGTAGACCGGGTTGGAAGTCGACAATCTTAAATCAAATACATATTCCCAATAATGAACTGGTTTATTCAAATGAAATAAAAAAAGATACAGATAAACAAGACAGAATGCTACAATCCATAAATGACAAAATGGATTGTTTACAAAATAAAATTAGCCATTTAGAAAGTAGACAAAATAATAATAACTATAGAAATAATCAAAGAGCAAATAATAGACAAAATAATAATAACTATAACAATAACAATGACAGCTTTAGAGTTATCGACAATAGTAACGGTTATAGACAGACTAATAATCAAATGTATAATAATAATTTTCAAAGAAATAACCAAAATTATCAGAACAGACCTTCTAGAGATAGAAACGGAAACCCTATTTGTTTTTTTTGCAGCAAGTCAGGACATATTCAAAGATTCTGTCCAAATAGAAATAATCAAACACAGCAGAGTCAGATTCAGAAAAACTAATATTAACTCTTGGAGAGGGCCAAGAGTTAAGAAATTCAAAAATCCCTTTGTATTTAATGAATCAAGACTTATTGTATATAATTGTAAATATAGCAGGATGCAGTTTAAATGCAGCTTTGGACACAGGGTCCGGTGTTAGTTGTATCACTCCTATAGCGGCTAAAACGCTTGACATACCAATGCAAACCACAAATTATGGTCCAATTGCTAATTTGCCAAACAATATATCATTACAATTAAATAACTTTATCGAAACCGTGATCGAATACCAGAATACAAAAACTCAAATAAAATTGTATTTAGTAGAAGGAATTAACGTTCCAGTATTGTTAGGATTAGATTTTTGCAGAAAAACCAAACTTACAATCAATTTTGATACCGAGTTTTCTACTTTACAAAACAATTATCCTTATTTAAATGATGAGAACACAGTCCCAAAAGTCTATTTAGCTGAAACGGTGACATTAGAACCTGAAATAACTACATGGTTGCCAGTATATACAGATTTTCAATATAATGAAGCTATCTATAAACCTGAAGAATATCTTTCTAGGTTTCCGGGTATATTTGCGCCGAAATCCTTAGTCAAATTATTAGATAATCAATTTTTAATACCAATAACTAATGTTAACCATAAAAATGTAACTCTTTATAAAAATACAGCTTTAGGCGAAGTAGAATCATTAGAAACAAATATAAATCTAATAGAAATTGAAGAAAATTTTACCCAACCTGAGAATATAGATTATGAAAATATAGACATTGACGAAAGAAAGTTTACTAATATAGAAATAAACCAGAATTTAGAACCGGAACAAATGTTCCAAATAAAAAAATTTATTCTTAAAAATTATGATATGTTTGCTTTCGACATAAAAGATTTGACTCAAACAGATTTAATTACACATAGAATAGACATTGAAAATAATAAACCTATTCATTGCAACGCATATAAAACAAGTCCCAAAGAAAAACAAATTATTAGAGAACAGATAAAAGAAATGTTAGACTCAAGTATAATTAGAGAATCCAATTCACCATATGCTGCGCCTGTAGTTTTGGTGCTTAAAAAAACTGGTGATTACAGGTTCTGCGTAGATTATCGCAAACTCAATGCAATTACAAAGTTAGATCGTTACCCCCTCCCTCTTATAAATGACGCAATTAACTGTTTAAGAGGAGGCAACTATTTTACTACATTAGATTTAAGATCAGGGTTTTGGCAAATTAAAATGCATGAAAATGATAAAGAAAAAAGTGCTTTTATTTGCTCCGAAGGATTATTCGAATTTAATGTGATGCCATTCGGTTTATCCAATTCAGTAGCTTCTTTTCAAAGGTTAATGGACAGAGTTTTAGGCAATTTAAAATGGAATATAGCCGTAGCCTATGTAGACGATTTAGTAATAAGATCGAAATCATTCAAAGAACATTTAGATCACTTAAATATAATATTTGATAAATTAAGGAAAGCAAATCTTAAGTTAAATCCGAAAAAGACAGCATTTGCTAAAAGAGAAATTTGTTTTTTAAGCCATATTATAAATAGCTCTGGAATTTCACCAGATCCAAAGAAATTTGAAGTAGTAAAAAACTTTCCTCAGCCGAAAACAGTCAAAGATATTCGTTCCTTTCTGGGAATGACAAATTATTATCGTAAATTCATAGAAAACCATTCCAGAATTGCGAAACCACTGTCTGATTTAACTAAGAAAAATCAAAAATTTGAATGGACAGATAAATGTGAAAATGCTTTTAATAAATTAAAGAATGCTCTTATTACTAGTCCAGTATTGACACATTTTGATGAAAACCGAGAAACGCTTTTGTTTAGTGATGCATGTAATGATTCAATTGGAATAATACTTGTACAATTAGTTAATGGAGAGGAACACCCTATTCTCTATGACAACCGATTATTGAAAAAAAGCGAAATTAATTATACTGTTACTGAAAAAGAGGCTTTAGCTTTATATTGGGGCATTAAACAATGCCGTCAATATCTATTAGGTATTAAATTTAGTGTAGTAACTGATCACCATAGTTTGTGTTGGCTTTTATCTTTAAAAGATCCTTGTGCTAGATTAGCCCGCTGGTCAATGAAACTAATGGAATATGATTTCAATATTATTTATAAAAGCGGGAAATTACACACTAATGTTGATTGTGTCTCGAGATATGTCTATAAACCAAGTGAGCCACCTTTAGAACAGACCCCAATGTATAATATAAATGTAATAAATTTACCTAAATTACAATCTGAAGACAAATACAGTGCTAAGATTTTAGAGCAGCTTAAAAATCCAAAACACAAATTTAATAAAAGATATACAATAATAGATAGTGTTTTATACAAAAAATTATTAAATAAATATCTGTTAGTTGTACCAAAAGTATTGAGAAGAGAAATTCTATATTCGTTTCACAACGATATTCATGCAGGCCATATGGGAGTAGCTAAGACCTACGCAAAAATAAGAGAACGTTACACATGGCCTCGTTTATACCAGACTGTTTATAAATATTGTAATCAATGTCTTGACTGTCAGACAAAAAAACCCCTTCCGTATAATATCAAAGCCCCTTTACAGCCAGTACCAGTAGAAACAGAACCTTTCTTCCACGTTTCGGTTGACATACTTGGCAGATTACCAGTATGTGAGGATTCTAAATGTAATAATATTATAGTATGTATGGATTATGCAACGAGATATGCAGAAACTTGTGCTTTAAAAGATGCAACCGCTATAACAGTAGCACAATTTTTTGAAACAAATATAATTTCTCGTCATGGCAGTCCACGGTATATAACTAGTGATAGGGGTGTACAATTTATGGCAGAATTAACACAAGAATTATTTAATTTAACAAATGTTACACATATAAGAACATCAGCGTATAACCCAAAAGCCAACGGGTTAGTTGAAAGGTTTAACCATACATTAGTCAACATGATATCACATTATATAAGTAGAAATCAACGTAATTGGGACAAAATATTACCACATTGTACATTCAGTTATAATTGTTCAATTCAATCCAGTTTAGGATTTTCACCATTTTATTTAGTATATTTACGAAATCCTATATTGCCAACAGATGTTTCCTTGAATAGAACATGTAATTATGATTTTAATGAAAGAGTAAAAGGGAACATAATATTAGCTAGGGAAATAGCAAACGAAAATCTAAGAGCAGCTCAGGAAAAACAAAAGGATTATTATGATTTAAATAGTAGACAAATTAATTTTCAAAAGGGTGACCAAGTAATGGCCCACTATCCCGTTAGAAAGAAAGGTTTATGTCAGAAATTTTTTCATTGTTGGTTTGGACCATTTGAAATACTGAGGAAATTAAGTGAAACAAATTATGAAATATTAGAAATAGGTCCCAAAAGAAATAAGAGACGTGATATAATTCATGTAAATAGATTAAAGCCGTATCATTCGGAGTCTTCAGGAAATGTAGTTTCTGGAGATTTCACAGTCGATGACAATATAAACACTACTAATGATTCGGAGGGTCAGGATAACACTGGTCACCTTGGTCAAGAAATTACAGACGTCACTGACCAACAACAGAGCTCAATAGATTTAAGTGGGCGAGTGTCTCCTGATTTTCCGAACATAAATGAAGTAGAGGTAAATGAGAATATTGGTAATATAGATCCCGATCAAACAGACATTTATGATTGGGAAGCAGAGTTAAATAATCAAAATATCCCTAGGGTTGATCAATTGAATAGTGAAGAGCTCGGTGCGCGAGACGTCGAGTATCGCAGCGCTTTACCGGTAATACAAACAAGATACGGACGGACAGTTAAACCTGTAGATAGATATCAAAGTTAAAGAAATAAGAAATGATGAATGTCACTAGTCATAATATAATTTTTCAAAAAAATTAATTCATAACTTTAATTATTAATTTTGTTTTAGATTTGATATGCAATTTTATAAAATAAAATCTACAGTAGCTCTTAACGATTTTGTACAAAAAAATAAGTTGAATTACCCATATTATAATGAGTATGTTACATGTGAAAATAATTCTCTGCTGCACGCCTGTGAATGTACAATAAAATTTAATTCTGGTGATTATTTTGTGAAAGCTATTGAAAAATCGAAAAGAGATGCTAAAGAATCATGTGCTTCAAAATTATGTCAATATCTCGGACTTAACTTGATAAAAATTGCTAATGAAAATAATTTATCATCTCTTGATCGCTTAAAACAAAAATTATCAGAAAAACAATGTGAACCTCCAATTATTCTTAAAACTAAAGAAAAATATGAACGATTAGTATTCATAAGAGAACTAGAAACTGGAGTTATATGTAATGAAAATAATTCGAAGCAGAGCATTGAAAAAGCGTGTCAGAAATTATTAGATAAATATTTATAAAGTAATTAAGATATATTTACAATTTATAAAATATATTAATTACGGTTGCCAGACCAAGTAATTCTCGGTTCTTGCAGGAATTATCAAAACTATATTTTTCCCTTCCCTTTTCGGAAAATTTTGTAAATTAGAAAATAAGTAGATTTTCTACTTTCATGCTCTTTACCACCAAGAATATAAATATTCTGTCAACCGTACTATTTATCAACTGTTTTAGTAAAAGAAATACTTTTTTTTATTATCCGTATAATGAAATTACACTAAAACAATTTTGGTTATTCATTATAGAGTAACAAAATGCCAAAAAAAAATACAAAACGCATGAATAAGTACTGTAGAGAAAAGATAAATATAATTACCAGACCCTATAATGCGGATATTACGAAAAAAAATGATACAACTTTTGTGACAGTTGGTATAGTTTATAAAATTAGTAAAACAAAAGGCATTCAAATAAAAGCTTATGGTTGTGGGGAATCGAAGGCCAAGGCTGATGAGAATGCAAATGAAAAATTGTTCGAAATGGTTAAAGAATATGTAGAAAATCGGACTATTTCAAAATGGACAATACCAAATGGTTATTGTATGGCCTTCAAAGAACAATGCAAAACAAAAAAGCTATTTGATGAACTTTTTAGAAAAAATTTCAATGAGATTTCGACTAATCCAGCGGCTAATGACACAACAAATATACAACAGAAAACATTTTTATGTTGTTTTTGCTTTGCGCTATACGAATGCAAAGACAATTGTTATACTCATATTTTGAGTCACTTTAGTGATATACAAATTTATTTTTGTAAAATTTGTGATATCAGAATTTATGGTGATAAAAAAAGTAAATTTAATGTGAAACCATTAACAACTGAATTTCATGATTGTGCAAAT
This sequence comes from Nanhermannia elegantula, assembly GCA_034699485.1. Taxonomy (NCBI): domain Eukaryota; kingdom Metazoa; phylum Arthropoda; class Arachnida; order Sarcoptiformes; family Nanhermanniidae; genus Nanhermannia; species Nanhermannia elegantula. Next base: position 1,488 of record JAQGCH010003663.1, on the reverse strand, counting down.
AAAGATTTAGAATTCACTCAAATTGGATTTAATGTGCGTAATTGGATAAGAGCTCATATAAACGATCAAATAAAATTTTTATTGTGTAAACAAAATACAACAAAGACCTTTATTAGTGTGCATTGTAAATTTTGTTCAATTTTGGTAAAAACTAATAAGAGATTTAACAAATCTTTAAGAGAGCCAGAATTTAAAACGTGGGAATCATATATAAATCACGTAAACGAACATTATAATTTTAAGTCAGTAAAATGCAACAAATGTGAATCAAAACTATATAATAACATCAGTTTATTAGTGAAACACTTGAAGAGTGAACATCAAAATTTATTTGAAGTAAAAGAACTATATCTAAATGAATCAAATATAATTCTTGATAAAGTGCGAGAATCATTTTTAAAGTCAAATTTTAAACTTAATGAGCCAAATATATTTAATACAAAAGTGAGTGAATTTTTAAGTATTGTTCCACATTCAGAGAGACAAATATTTAATCGAAATTTAAGCAATATGAAAATAATATTTGATTTTGAATTCCAAGTGAAATCAAATATTATTGTAACTGAAGTAAAATCAACGGATTTAGATACTCTGAATAATAAAACACGTTTGAATAATAATATAGTAGACGCATGTTTAACTTCTATTAAAGATTACATTAATTACGAACAAAGTGCATACTATAAAACATTTATTTTCGACTGTGCATTATGTGAAAATTTAAATTCACGTGAAAGAATTGACTTTAGATGCACAAGATTGAAATGTGAACTGTTAAATTTTGAACTAATTCTAGTCCCTATTTTATACGAAGAACATTGGTTTCTGGTTGCTGTTTTTGTTAAACAGAAAAAGATAGTAATTATTGATCCTAAATTCTTGAATTATTTTATTTTTAGAGATAAAGTGTTGGATTTACTAGAAATATATTCAAACAACAATTGCCAGGAATTCAACAGAAATGAATGGAAATACGTCGATTTGAAAAGGGACCAGGTTTTTAATCAACCGTTCGATGATGATTACAGTTGTGGAGTAATACTTTTGATTTTTGTACACAACATTATAAAACATTGTTCAATTGCCGAAATATCTGGGATGATGTTTGATGGTGCTAGACAGTTCTTTAAAAACTTAATTGATTGTGGCGGAATTAAAATCATTTAATGAAACAGATTCAAAAAAAATGGGCGATTAACATAAAGCTTATTTTTGATAAAAAAATAATTTTCTGATCTTGAAGAAGGTTTTCAAGTTATATTAAATTAAAAGTAAAAGTTTTAGATTTTAATTTAGATTAGTTGGAATAACTTTTTCGCCTTCTGAACTATGATCAGATAATTATTATTATACGAAGATATAAAGAAATTTATTTTTATCTCACAGAGACGTGAGATCTTGACCGGAGGGAATTGTGAAATTTAATTAAAATACATATTATGTAATTTAATACAGATATTGTGAAACTTAATTAATACAAATATTTCT
>JAQGCH010003662.1:0-10194 GCA_034699485.1 Nanhermannia elegantula | reverse complement strand
CCCTTAAACCCTATCCAACTGTAGTTCTAATATCTCTTAAGCTACAAAATAGTAATACGAATAAAGTTATAGTAAAATATACTCAATAATTAAGAATTTGCCAGTTTTTCATGTAATACACTCAACGTCTGCTACTTTCCAATTAAAACAACAAAACGGGTTAAATACAAAAATTCTCTCGTCTTAGAAGTGGTTAATACTAACCTCATCTAAAACTCCTCTCTTATAGCGTTTTATATATATTTATTTGCCTTTTGATCAAATGGTGATCAAAATTAGAGGCAATCAAATTGTAGTTTTAGAGATTTGAAACAATTGATAACAAAAAATGAACTTTCATTTCTATAATTATATGGATCGCAAATTTATTTAATAACTCATTAATAACTAATATTTATCGATTTTTAGGATACAGACTAATCATAACTATTGCATCGCATGACTAATCACAAAAATTTGTGTTATTTTTGCTTTCATTTCAATTATTTGAGTGACACTATAATAGATCATTTATCTGAAAGATTATCTGAATAATTAATTAAATAATTATCCAAAACTAGATTTTAGCCCATACACAAGTAATTATTAACTTCTGTTTCAGCAGAAATATCTAAATTTTTCAAAATATTTGAATCACAAAATTCTGAAAAATGTTCATTTTCGCTATCATTCACATTTCGACTATTAATTGACAATAATTAACTGCGAGTTCATATAATTGTTAAATATTAATCTCATTAACATATCCACCACTGAATCCTATAAACAGTAGTTTCAAAGTGTTATTCAATTGATGGTTGATTCCTCACTTTTTTCCATATCGTACTAATTTTTATTTGTTTCTATTAAAGAATTACCGGTAATTACAAAAAACAACTAATATTAAAAGGTCTTAAAAGAATTATAACACTTTTTTTACCTGCCGGCCTCAATTTTACAAATCCGGCCCGGCCCTGCTCAGGCCTCATAATTTCAAAAATGCACAGCTCTATTGTACAGTTACACTATAGTAAGTTAGTGTATCATACTGTACAGCACAAAATTCGTGCAAAAGTATATTGAGTTAAATTTATGATAAGATAAGATCGTATTCATAGAGTACAAGAAATTTTATGTAACTTTTCCAACTTTTTACAAAATCACTTTTATAAGAAAATGTCATTTAAACGTCTGACAAGTGAGTGTCCATTTCTGTCCTACATTATTAGTGCTTATTTAGACCCAGAACAAAATAAAATATTCTATTATCTTGAATCTGATTCGTGTTTTTAAAGATGTAATCAAATTTGTAGACCAGTAGGTGAACAAGTTTAGGTTCCGGTTCGACTCTGCCTTCAAAATTATTGGACATTATCCTTATATTATTATTCAATATGTTTGGTCGTATAGACTTCGGTGGAGTCAAATCTTTTCTTCGGAATCCCTTTTTATAATTAATGAAAAATATTGTATATTTAATTATAACTAATTGTTTGCTAAATTGCAATCAAACCTTTTTTTTGATTTTGTTATTTTTAATACTCGAATCATTCGTTTTGCACACATTCTTCATATTAGAAATGGACTTATTTTTAATATATGTCTGTTTTTTACAAGACTTATATACTGCCCTTTAATGAAATTCATTTTTAAAAATACATTGAAAAACTAGTTTTCTTGTACAGGTACTGACCAAGCATTAAACCCGTGAATGTCAAAAATATGTTTTGCACACGAAATGTCATCAGTAATGTCGTCGTCCCTCAGTCCTGACAATTGAATTAAACCATTTTAGTTATTGTAATATTTGTAATATGATGTATGAGTTCACATAATTTACTTATTTGCTATATTTATGATTCACTGACTTTATACAAATGAGATGTTTAATTATTTTCTTTCTTTCTTAACTTTTTTTTCCATTAACCTAATTATATGCTTGAAGCCATACTTGCACAAGGCATAGGGTTGCTTGGGGGTTGACATCCCCCCCCCCAACTTGAAAGTATAAAAATGTTATTTTTAGGCGGGAAAACGCGTTTTAAGAAAATTGTTTCAGAAAACTCTAGTTTTGATACCCTCTCAGATTTTGAAGAAATCTTAAAATAAACCCCCCAACAAAGGTCTAGACCTTGTGCAGTTATGGCTTGAAACTTACTTTCACAAGAAAGTTGGCATACATTTGCAGTTGGCTTTCCGTCTTGAGGATCACACCAATACCGATCATTTATCTTAAAGAAAAACTCAATTTTTTGAGACAAATAAAGTGGTAGTTTTAAGTTAGACAGACCTGAAACAATCCGTGATCATCACTCATATCCCAATTGCCTAAATGATGAGCACTGGTATTGAAAGCGCTCTCACCTTCAATAATGCAAAGCCCTTATTTTGGAAAACATTTTAAAACTTTAGATTTAAGATAATGTTCTGTTACTGTTTAGTAAAATAACTCACAAGTTTTCAAATCATGAAATAGTATTTTGTCTTTTTTAATAAGTTCTTGAGCTAAATCACATTTATCATAAACTTTGAATAAAGCATAATTAGCATTCAGAATAATTAAAAAGTAAATCAAAATATGTTTTGATTGATATATTTTCATAATCATAAGCTAATAATTTAAATCATGACCAAAGCCTAGCCCTCAATCAATGCTTCAAATGAAGGAATTTTTGGAGAAATCCTAACGAAACATCAGATATCAACAAAAACTAGACTAAACTATTTGAGCAGAACCACTACCTTATAATTTATAAGTTAAATTCATGGCCATTTCTGATGATCATTGCTGATTGAGGTCATTAATAGTACTTAAGCTTATTTATTATTAAATTTAAAAGATTTGTTTTTTAATGTAAATTAATATAATATCTCAGCAAAACAGTAAAGTAGTATGAAATTAAATTAAAAGATAAACTTCACTGTTCTTAAGTGGCAATACTGTTTTTGCTTCGATAATATGGATAAGGGTGTAATCATTAGTCATCTTAATCCTGATTTATAAAATATTTACTGTCAAATGTATCAAACCATCAAAATTAGAGCCGATAGCTGTCAGAACTTAGTTCGTAAAGTAGAAGTTACTTAAGACGTGATTAAAATGAAATTTTTTATTACTGAATATAAATTAAGTTTTATTTCAAAAGAAATGTTGTAAAATTGCTACAAATTTACAAAAAAATATCGCGATTCTACTAAATTGAAGTTATCCTTGAAATTTTGATTTAGAATTTATATACAATTAAAATTTTCTGTCATGTGATTATAATATTTATTTTGAAGAACTAATAATAGTTACATAACTGAATGCTTTCTTTTTTCTGAAAATTTGAAAAAATTGTTAAATTGAATTAAAGTTTTATTTTAAATAATTTGATATAGTGTAATAAAAAGTAATTTTTTATCTCATTTTACAATTTTGGTGCTTATGACTCAGAATCATATTTTACCTCAACTTTGAATACCTCGAAAATTGAGAAAAGGCAGAAAAAGTTGCAGTGTGGCTTTTTCCTATTTTAGTTTTCCAAGTACTGCAATTTTTAAGAATTATAACGAAAAATCAAGTTCTCTCTATCTCAGACTGATTAAAATTATGTAATATTTAAGATTAGATTCATATTTTATATTAGTATTAGTCTCAAGAACTAGATCTGAGAGACAGATTGGTATTAATGATTCATTTGAGCTTTTACTCAATTTACTTTACTAAATGGTTTTACTATTAATAAATTTCAAATGCATTCAAACAGTTAAGAATCTTTTCTTAAGGATTTGCGAAAAAAATTTATTGGCATTTGTTGACAGCTAATGATAATTTCGTGACTAAATCAAGTACATGAAGCCTTTAAAGACGTCTGAATGGTCGCACCCAAACTCATGGATTATTGTTTCTATACAAACTTGTTAATTAATTAATTGAAAAATGAACAAAATATTTTTTTAATAATACCTTTTATCAAAAAGAGCTGAATATGAAATTAGAATTTAATAATTTTTAGTGTTTGATAAAAGTGCTTTTTGGTATGTTATCACATTTATACAACGTGATCGGGACATTTATTCAAAATACTCCTTTTTAATAAATTCATACAATTTAACATTTTTTAACTTCAAGTTTCATAACAAATATAATGGTTTCAATTTTATAATTGATGTTTGTTCAGACTCTATTCACTGCTTTAAGTTATATACAAAAATATTTTCAATAGCGCTTAAACTAAGCTGCAATGAGTTTCCTGTTTAGAAAGTTATTATAATTATTATACAAATTAAACGGTCTCTAAATGGACCATAAATACGTTACAATACATACATTAAACTAAACATTTTAAAAAATTAATTTTCTTTGAAATGTAAAATTAATGTTTTATTCAATAATTTCGAAAAAGTTGTAAAAACTTATTATAATTATATAAAATATGTTAAATGTAATACAGATTCTTAGTTAAATTCTTACACAATAGTATTTGTTTAACTCTTTAAAACTGGTTAAACTCATTTAGACTTTGCCTCTGCCTCTTCTCTCTCTTCCTTAAGTAGTAAATGCCTCTGAAGTGGTGTAATCAATATGTGTAATGGATTCGAGAAAGCGATTAATGTACAAAAACAATTAAATAAATTGACCTATAAATAAATTGAAGTTATTTTTAGATAATAATTCCTAAGATGAATATAAAAATAATTATAAAATGTTAATAAAAAAGAAATTCCTACCCAAAGAGCATTAATTGGTAATTGAGATTCCCATACAAACAATGGAAATTGAAGTAACGACACAACAGAACCCGTTGTACTCATTATTCCCAATAAACGATTGAAGTGTTCGCCATGGAATCTATAATTAGGAATAAGGTTATACAGTATGTGTATTCAGAAAACCAGTTTATAAAAAGTAAATTTTTTACTATCGACATAAATGATTGTTTTGCTAAAAATCATAATCAAAGTGATTTTGCTTTTATAAAATTTTAATTCGCTTTTAGAGATTTCTTAAAAATTATTATTCATAATATTCATTGTTTAAACTTTAAACAATACTTACCATAATTTACTTAAAGAATAATATAATACTGAATTTAGTGATATTTGATATTTGGATATTTTGTTTATTTTACTTAAATTTCAAAGAAAGAAGTGTATTCTGATTTTGTTCACTTGTGTTCAATTTTATTCTAAATAAAGAATCGGCAGCTCCTATAGAAATAAATTTATATAGTATACATGAGCATTTTAATGCCTCCATTTTAGCAATTCTATGATTTAAGAAATTATTTACTGAAGGAACTTATCAAAAATTATATTTTTCAACTAAATTTTTGTAAAATGCCTAAAAAATTATAAAAATTGCAAAAATGCATTTTAATTATATTGAAGTTTGTAAAAGTTACAAAATTATCATTAGTAAGGTTTGGGAAAAATTTTAAACCCATAGTCGGACTTTAGCAAAAAATCTTTCTGTACAACGACGAGCTGCTAAAATGGGGTCTGACTGTATTTTAGGTAAAGCATAAGCGAAAAAATCGTTATATTGTGATAGAAATGAAATTTAAAACACACTAAAACTAAAAAATTTTGAAATATTAACCATTACCTGATGCGTATATAAGCAGTTCCCACAGCGACTAAAAATGAACGAAATATAGTCATGAAAGCAATGGAGACATAAATAGCCATATGATTATCGAAAAAGTGACAAATGAGACACGCAGTCAAAAACAATGTAGTGATAAAGAGTGGCCAAAACCCAGCTCTAGCACGGTGTAGCTTTCTTTTAAATGGATCTGTTTCTAGATTTGCTTTCTGTATACTGTGATCCATAAAGATTCCAGCAATGGGCGCGAGAATCAACCCAATTATTTGTGCGATGCCATAAATTTTTGCAAAATTAGCAGCAACTTGTAGATCATTAGTCACCCTATCGAGCCATAAGTTCATAGACCCGACGTACATAACCATATATGTGATGAGCCATGAAAACCACCACTGATGCAAATTGAAAGCCCACGAACAGAGAGATATCTTTAATGGCGGAACATTGGGTGCATTGGTTGTCGGTATGACAGGTGCCTGAATTTTATCGCTTATCCAAAAAACAGATTTTGTATCATTTATTCCATTAATGGAATTCTTATAATTATTGATTTGTTGGTCATTAGATGAGATTTTTCTTGTAAAATAAGGCGAAGCTATTAATGTAAACTTTTCGAGTGTCACCGGAGATATTATGGACAATGATTTCCTATTGAAAATGGTGTTACAATCATCTGAGTCCTCTCTGATGCGATCTTTGGGCAGCATTAGTAAAGTGAACGGAAACATTAGAAGACTTGTAAACGCCAATAGAATTGTGACCACAAAATATGAAAGACCGAAATCAAAGAGATATTTGAGTAATACAAACACGATCGCTGAGGCACAGAAAGCTCCGCTATAAAGACTGATTATTGTCGAACGCTTACTCGGGTACAAGTCTGCGAATTGCATGTTAGCCATTCGAAGTGGAACACCACCAAAACATAAAAGAGTTACTGCTGGGAATATCAGATAAGGTCTATCTTTTGGAGGAAATATAGAAAAACCAATAATTAATTATTTTGATAATATCTTATTTCATGGCTAAAAAATCTTAATTTACTAAAAGCTTTTTCTTAAACTAAGTATTATTTATAGTAATCGCTTAATTTGCTTAAAATGCTAAAACTTATGTCTCGATCAGATATTTTACGTTTCGGGTTTTGATAGCCTGCATCTGCATATACAGGCTATCTAAGTCTGCCTGTCTAAGTGCATATACATATAACGTTTTAAAGGTTTCTCAATGCATTCAAAATACATGAAAGTTGTTTCTCTCACAATGCAGGAGCAAAATTACCGGTATATAAATAATTATTTACATAATAAATAGATTTGTCTTTTATTTTTCTCTGTCTTTAAACTCTGTGAAGAATAATTAAGTTCCTTAACAGGAAATTTGATTTATCGAGAATAACAGAATAAACAAAACTTAAGGTTCTATAAAAAGTTGAAAGATAAGTTTAATGCACTTTAAATTGATTGAAGTTACTCTCACTTAATTTCAAAAATAGCTCAAATATCAAAAGTTGAGTGTAACCATTCCAAAAATCAATCAAATTACATATGAGATAATTGGTTGAATTTAAATAACAAAAAATAAGCGTCGCCTTCAATAATTCATATGAAGCTATAAGGATATCCCATTAACATATGTTAAGCAAATCGTTTCAATCTTTTTGAATGACAAATTCATTAAAGTATTTTTTTTATTAACATAAAAATGTCATAAAAACATTATATTCTGACCAAATTTAAATACCAATTAAATTCTCTCTATGTCTTAGTCTTTAACCATATACTGGTATTTGGAGTAGTATTGTGTTATACTTTTAATGCTTACCTTTGTTCGTGAAGCAAAGAAGTACAACTCCACCCGTTATTAGGATACTGTAGTAATAATTAAATGTGTTAATTGATTATTAAGATTTCTAATAAGTTAAGGTTATTATAAAGTAAATGACAATAAAAAGCTATGATTCTTACTTTATCAATAGCCTGACAATCCTAAGGCCCCATTTAGTTAGAAGGAAGCCCCAAATGAATGCTGTTGGAAAAATATCACGATATGTTATAATAGAAAAGTGTGCACTAATTATGCTGTTACAGTACCTGTGAATCCCATACAAAAGCTTCCAATAGTAAAGGCCAGATTCAAAATTTTGTCCTGTGCGGCACAGCCTGATTGCTATAAATAATTTAACCATTTTTTTATTTTATGAGTATTTTTTGTATTTCAATTTCATTTGATTTGCAAATATTACTATTTGATGGACAGACAGATTAGATTGAAATTATTTTTTGAATTTGTATTGTTATATTCTAACGGTCTGAGACTTATTTGAAATTACAATAAACTGTCTCTGAATGAATGGCCTCTTTGTCCTATCAATTAAAAATCAATAACTCGTGAGAGAGTAATTCTCAACTATTTACACCTGTATTAAACTTCCGTAAATCAAATTAGATTACAAGGTTAACAACAAAAGTCATGTCGTTTAGAAATAATTAAAATTTCTGCACGACATAAGTCTTTCAGTTTATTTAAATAAATAATATTTAGGCACCGGACTCACCGGTAATATTAATAATATTTGGGTTTTGCAAACATTTTTAGTTATAAAAATTTAGATATTTTTTATACGTCTTTAATTATAAGTAAGGTATGGCTCGGGATATATCCTATATATATATATATAGTATATCTTTAGTCAAAATTCATTTTTGCTTTACCAGTATTTTAATTATCAGTTAGTTTTAATTTAAATGAAATGAAATTAATTTAAATTGAAGTTAGTTTTAAATGAATTATTGAAATAAATTTTACATAAATTAAAAACAAATATATTGCTCACATAAATTGTAGAAAATCTCGGTTCCATATTATAAGCCTCCAACTCTTCCAAGAAAGTGACATTAGTATCATTGTGAGAGTCAGTCAGAATGAGATTAATAACAGCATTGTTCAAAGTATTCATGACATTCGTATTTTCACTATTATTTTGCATTGAAATGGAACTTTTTTGAATAATAGAGTAATTATTTATATTGTAATCATTAATTTGAAAGTGAGGCTTAACATCTTCACAAACATCTCGATAGACCCCCTCTGATTTGAGCATATAATTCAATGCAGACCAGCCTAATATAGTTCCACTAAAAATTAAATTCTCAAAGAGACCAAATATTAAAATAAAGTTTTTCTTCCAAATTGGAGTCGACATTTCAAACTGTAACAAAAATAACTCTAATTAAGCGTTAAATAGCAAAATTTTACAAAGTATACATTCTTCGCGTATTTAACTATTTGCGAACTATTTATCCAAAAAATTGGGAAATTTTGTTTGCAAAATCACTTTCAAGACTTTTGTTAACTTGAATTTGATAATTAATTAAAAAGTAATTAATAGGCGGATCATTACAAACGATATTTCAAACTAATTTCAAACTTTAAATTTAAGGATATGACTAACTTAGATTTGAGAACGTATTTCCCAAGCAATCCAACCCATCAAAAATGCTTATTTCGCCGAAAGCATTAAAAGCTTCTCTGAAAAGGGCTTCAAAAACAACTATTGCACTGATGCCGAACCGGTCACTCCAAGCTTTAAATGAGGTAATGTTAACTTTTCGATTGAAACATCAAAAAATATATGGCACTTAAATATTGAAAGCCTTTAATTATCAACTAAAAGCAAAATTCATCTTCACTTAATCAAAGAGTTCAACTTTTACTTAAACCTTTGGTTATTCAATTGTTTAACAGACATTCCTGATTGGCTGCATTTCGATCAGAGCATAATATAAATACACAAACTTAATAAAAAGCTGTTGTATCGTCAGTGGCAGTGACACATACCCAGGTTTTTCTTGTTATCAAAGTTTGATTTGTCATTACAGCAGAAGGTGTTAATGTTGAATGTTGTCGTGGGGGTCAAGCATGCATAGCATACTACCGGTTGTCAACTTTTTTAAATTTTCCTAATTAATGCATACATTTTCAATATTTAGCTTTAGATTAGTCCAAGAAATAATTCAATAATTTAATGCTAAATTAGTCATGACTTTGAAAATATGTAAACAAAAACAATGTGTAGCACATGATTGGCTATGCATCAAAAATGGGTCATTTACTTTTACTATTACTATAAATTTTAAATCACTTTCCATTTAATGGTTACTTTTATAGTTTTTTATCAGATCGATTGATTCAGTGCTCTATTCATAGAACACAATCCATTTCAACAGCCCTTCAAATCATTTTCTTAGTTAACGGTAAAAACCACAAAATATTAACTTAATATGACTTTCGATAGAGTTAATGGGGTTAATGACAATCTAAAAATTAAAATTAAAATACAGAATTGTACCCAATTGTTAAAACTAACGCTGATTCTCTATGAATTCTAACAAGTATAAGGTGCTCAAAAGTGCCATATAATTGTAATAATTATTGCTGAAGTGCTTGTTTTTCTAATGTTAATCTATTAGCAGAGCACGCGTTCCAATAATATAAAGCGGTTTAAAATGCGAAAGAACTTATTGGACACCTCATAGAATTGAAGGTTATTCTTGCGAGCTAAGAATTACTGGTTAGTCGACGAGTGCCTTTTAATATGTGTATATATTCTATACCAGGGCCTC